>JACGCM010002879.1:0-29670 GCA_014058105.1 Kingdonia uniflora | reverse complement strand
GTATGTGTTTAATTTCGAGGACAAAATTCTTCTTAGGGGTAGAATGTAATGACCCCGATTTTTATTTCCTAATTATAGCTATTAGTATAACCACCGTTGCAATACTCCGCATATTCCAAATCTGCATATCCTATTCTTTTACTTTCGCATATTCCTTTGCATCATACATCTGCATATTCTCCTATCCTTAATGCATCTATATTGTTCTTGGTGCCAGGTTTGGTATGGATTCCTTTTTGGTAGAGTTTTGGTGGCTTGATGGTTTTGGTAGTTGGCGTTGGGAATTTTAGATTGATTGTGTGATGTGTGTTCAGAGAGCAGTTTCTATATCCGAAAGGGGTTTTCTCCGCTTCTCTCCTTCGCGGTTTAGTGTTTTCAATTCTAGACATTTCTGGCATTTCCGATTTTCGTTCTGGGGTGGAGAAATAGGGATTAGCTACCACTGGCTTCTCAATGCCTATCAGACCGTCGTCGGACTCTTTCCATCCATTTTATTCCTTCGGTTAAGTTTCTAGCCGTTAGATTCCTTTTTGGGTTTTAGGAGTTGGTGTGCCGATCAGCGGTAGAGGTGGTGCTTGACCTTGGGAACCTTTTGTGGTGGTTGTTCAGGTTGTTCCAGTCTTCTGAGGGTCTTAGAGTTATGCGTATGTGGTTCAGGAGGACCTCAGAGTAGATTTCCCAGATTGTCGTTCGAACGAGGTTCCTAGTCGTTCGAACGAATCTTTGCGCTTTCTGATCATTTTCTGCGTCTTCTGGACGTTTTGGCCATTGGACAGAATTGTCGTTCGAACGAGATTTATTGTCGTTCGAACGAGTTGACTAACCTCCTGAAATTTGGCCCAAGACCTCTTAGTCGTTCGAACGACTTTCGAACTCGTTCGAGCGACTTTGGTATATTCTGACTACTTAAGTCTTTCTTCCTCATTTCTTTTGGTTGGTTTTTCAGTGAGGCGCTGCTTAGGACGATTAGAGAGAGAGAGAGTTCTAGAAAGTAGATTCTTCACCGCCAATCATCACCCTCTCCTCTCCCTAACCTAATCCCCACACCTCAATACTTTTCACCCAATTCCCCATCCCTCGCGGATCCTTACCGAGCTTCGCAGCGATCATCTCTCCTATCCTCGGTAAGTGATTCTTGTCTCCCATCCACCAATTTCGCTTGATTTGGCGTGATTTCTTTGGTTTGATTTTTAGGGTTTAATTTTATCATTTCCTTAAATTGATGGGGGTTTACTGTTTGCAGTGATTGTGTTGGCTTGTCAGGTGCTCCGGTGGTCGTTCCGCGGACGTTGGTTGAGATTCTGGGTTCATTTCCGCAGGACTCGGGCTTGCCATCAGGCGAGTTCATATTCCAACTTTACTAAGTTTCTTTACTAGTTCTAGTATATTGTTTTAGTGAGTAGTATTGAACTTAGAGTTGGGTTGTGATTAACTATAGTTTAACTTAGAGATTATTCTGTGAGAATTGTTAACCTGTAGTATGAGGTGATAACTTGATTCTAGAGTTGGTTTTGGTTCGTACGGGACCTGGATTAGTTAGTGGTGGTTGGGTTGTGATTGATTATGGAGTTGGCTTTGGTTTGTATGATACCTGAGATTAGTTGGCGGTGGTTGGGCTAGCGTTCCCGTGGGTTGCCCAGGAATGCCCCCTCCAGCCTTAAGGGATTGTTGGCTTGGATGTAGGCGACGGTGGGTTGTGTTTTGGCTATGCAGAGTCGGTGCAACTGAGTCCCTATCGATCCTGCTTGGGTTGCCAGGTTAGCGGCAACTGTGTTGTGTTTGGGCACCGATTTCACATTATAACTTATCGCTTCTTTCAACACTTATTGAGATTAGATACACGAACACTCCGTTTCGGTCGACCTCCAACAGGATCCAAGGAGTCTGTGAGATCGGGTTAAAAGAGTTAGATGAGATTGGGAACGGCACTATCATGCCTAGCAAAACCACCGCGGAGTGTGGATTGGTATGAGACAGAGTCCTGGTGATCCCAAACTTAGCCTCGTCGAGGTTGAAATCCCTTGAAATGTTTTTGACATGATGCTCCGCGGGTTTGATCCACCCTTCCACTATGATCAAGTGCGACCATCCTTGCTTGGTCGAGCTTAAACAAATCGTACCAGTGTATCCCTTTACCGAATTACTTTAGGATAATATTAGACGTTAACATTAATCATTGTAGCATTAGGGGATATTTATGGGAATATCCCCGCTCATCATAACATATCATTGCATCTAGGATATGTCTGGGATTATCCTAGTCTTCACTTCACGTCATAGCATTGCATAATTTCATATCATATCATACCCCTCCTCTCATATTCTTAACTCTATTCCCTTTCCAAATCCACTCCACTCTCTCTCCGCATTAACTTTATTCTCCATTCTCTTATCAACTCAATCCTTCTTTCCTTATTGATTACGTATTTCATTAATGGTTACTGATTATATTATTAGAACTGTTTAGTTACTTATTTCTTTATCGCACTCGTCTCTACTCTATTTCCAGTACCTGTTATTAGTAAGTTATTTAGTTCTTTTGGATTAGTGAGCCCGTTGTTTGCTCACTCTCGCATTTAGAATTTTTCAGAGGTTGAGTAGCTTGGACTGTCGTGTGGTTAGCCGGTCCAGAGACTAATTTTGCCGCTGTAGATTCTTTCAGTTCTAGATTCTGTAGGTGTTCTCAGCATTGTGTAACTGAGTTCTTAATCGAGATATTGTATTACGTTTCAACATGATATGTGTATATATGTCTTTTGCTTCCGCATTGTATTGTTACATTATTGTATCGTTATTTATTTACTCTGATGATTATTGCTATATGTGAATAGCCGAGCCAGAATTTGTCTACGGCTTGGCTATTTGTAGGGTAGAATCTTTGGATTCCCCGACCTACACAGCTTCGGATCTAGTAATTGGCCAAGCTATCGATTACCGGATTTTGGGGCGTGACAGACTTGGTATCAGAGTCTTAAGGTTAATCCTTATCTTTGTTATGGCAGATCATATGACGAGTTATTCTTTAGACAAAGTTAGGATCGATTCTTTTTGGATTTTCATATTTATCGTATTCCTTTCCTATTCCTAATCCATTCCTATCCGTTCTAGTATTGTGATTCCTTATTCGTGACAGATGGCTAGAGGTGGCAGAGGCAGAGGTCATGCTAGAACCCATGGGGGTATTCGAGAGGGTGTTCGCCACGGATTGCGCAGTGGCGCAGGGGCTGATGAGCAGGTGGTCAGTCAGGAGAGTTCGGGGTCTGTTCCGATCCTACAGATAGAGCCTATAGTTTCCGAGGCTGGGGTTGGTTTGGGAGTAGTACCAGGTGTTCAGATTCATCAGGGTGCCCCACCTGCTCCAGTGCTTCCAGAGAATCTAGGTGTCTTACCGGTTCCGTCAAGCAGTTTATGGACAGTTTTGTCACATCCTTTAAGCAGGCTAGGAGCCCAGTCCACAGGGAGCACAGTTACTTAGAGCAGCTTCAGAGATATAGGCACCCTACTTTTTCTGGCACATTGATTCCTTCAGTGGTTGAGGCATGGTTCAGGTCTATAGAGAAGACCTTAGACGCGATGAAATGTCCCGATGATCAGCGGGTGACACTTGCAGCTTACCTACTTCAGGATGAGGCAGACTTTTGGTGGTATATGGCCAAGAGGACAGTTTTGGGGTCACCTATTCTTTGGCCATCATTCCGGGATCGTTTCTTCGATCAGTATTTTCCACAGAGTTACAGAGATGCCTGTATTTATGAGTTCTACGCACTTGAGCAGGGTTATATGAGTGTGGCTCGCTATGATCAGAGGTTCAACGAGCTCGCTCGTTATGTTCCGTTTGTTGTTCAGGACGAGGAACAGAAGAAGATGAAATTTTTGAAAGGCCATCATCCATTCTTTAGGATGTTCTTGATCTCCCCCGGTGCCAGTACTTACGGGGAAGTTTCGTCTAAAGCGTTAGCTCTAGAACAAAACGAGGCAGAGGATCGCAGGTCCAGAGATGCGAGGAACCCAGTGAGACAGGATACAAGACCCGATAAGGGCAAGGTAGTTCAGACTTAGCACAGCAGTTTAGGCCCGAAGGGACAGAGATTCGAGAGTACACCAGTTAGAGCTACAGGCGGACAGTACTTGGAGAGAGCAAAACTTCCTTCTCACACTTGTTGGAACTGCGGGGGAATGGGCATCTTAGGTGGTTCTGTCCCAATCCAAACAGAGGTCAGCAGCCGCTGCAACAATTTCAGGGTCCAGTTTGTTACCAGTCAAGACCATAGCAGGATCCTCAGGTCCGACAGTTTCCTCAGAGGAAGTTCAGGGCCCGCAGGGCATACAGATAGTTCCAGGTCCTTTGGGTGCTCAGAGACCGCATCATCTAGTACAGCAGCAGGGTCAGGTTCAGGGCCGCGATCAGGGCAGAGTGTTTGCAGTGGGGATGCGAGACTTTCGTACCGCTCCACCTGTGGTAGAAGGTACGATCCATATCTCTTATTCACTCGCTCATGTCCTTTTTGATTCTTGTGCATCGCATTTATTCATCGGATCTGCATTTCTCTGCATTATTGGCTTTGAGTCTTCATTATTGATTGATGAGTTTTCCGTGGGTACCCCTTTAGATTCTTCGGTTCCTATCTCCCGCATATGTCGTGATTGCCCAATAGTTGTTTGTGGTCGCATCCTATCAGCAGACCTATTAGTTTTGCCGATGTATGAGTTTGACATCATCCCAAGCATGGATTGGTTGTCGACGCACCGGGTCACTTTAGACTACTTCGAGAAGGCAGCTCCCTTTCCTATTCCCGGTGAGTGGCGATTCGTGTTCTCTAGTTCGAAACCTGTGCAGATAGGGGACGGCTTATTAGCCTTCTTAGAGTAAGAGTCATCGGGTGTGGACGTTAGCTCAATTCCGGTAGTTTGCGATTATTCTGACGTTTTCCAGCAGATTCCCGGTTTACCGCCGATGAGAATGATTGATTTTGGTATAGATCTTGTTCCGGGTACGGCACCAATTTTGAAGGCACCGTACCGTATGGTACCTGTTGAGCTGAAAGAGCTAAAGGATCAGATTTCTGAGTTGATAGATCAGGGATTCATTCGGCCGAGTACTTCGCCGTGGGGAGCTCCAGTTTTTTTCGCGAAGAAGAAGGATGGTTCGATGCGTTTGTGTATTGACTACCGCGAGTTGAACAAAGTCACGATCAACAACAAATATCTGTTGCCGAGGATCGAGGACTTGTTTTACCAACTTCGAGGGGCGCAGTTCTTTTCGAAGATTTATCTCAGATCAGGTTACCACCAGCTGAGGATCAGGGCAGCTGATGTTTCGAAGACAGCTTTTCGGACTCGATACGGGCACTATGAGTTTCTAGTTATGCCGTTCGGTTTGACGAACGCACCCGCAGCCTTTATGGATTTGATGAACCGTGTCTTCAGCCCTTTTCTTGACCGGTTCGTCATTGTGATCGTCGACGACATATTGATCTATTCGAAGAACAATGCAGAGCATGAGGAGCATTTGAGGATCGCCTTACAGACCTTGCGGGAGAGCGCCTTGTTTGCGAAGTTTGAGAAGTGTGAGTTTTGGCAGCAGGAGGTGAAAATTCTAGGACACGTGGTGTCTAAGTATGGAATTGCAGTTGATCCTTCCAAGGTTGTAGCAGTCACAGATTGGGCATAGCAAACGAGTGTTACCGAGATTCGCAGTTTTCTGGGTTTAATGGGTTACTATCGTAGATTCATCGAGGGGTTTTCGCGGATTGCAGCTCTATTGACCCGTTTGACGCAGATAGACGTTCGGTTCCTTTTGGATGACAGATGCACTTTAGCTTTTGACGAGTTGAAGAGCAGATTGACGACAGTGCCAGTTTTGATTGTTCCGTCCAGTGGGCAGAGGTACAGAGTATACAGTGATGCATCGCTCAGTAGACTTGGTTACGTGTTGATGCAGGAGGGCAAAGTGGTGGCTTACGCTTCGAGATAGCTTAAGGTACATGAGAGGAATTATCCTGCGCATGATTTCGTGTTTATGCGCTGAAAATCTGGAGACACTACTTATACGGGGCAGAGGTTCGAGCACTTTTTCGATCACAAGAGCTTACGGTATCTTTTCTCTCAGAAGGAGCTGAGCATGAGACAACGCAGATGGATTTAATTTCTGAAGGACTACGATGTAGATTGGCAGTATCATCCGGGGATGGCGAACGTGGTGGCCGAAGCTTTAAGCCGTTTGCCTAGAGGATTACTTGCACGCTTGATGATTCGTTAGTGGATGATGTTTAGCGACATTGCGGAGTTCGGGATTATTTTGGACTCACAGACTACGGGTGGTCTTATTGCAAATCTGTGAGTTCAGCCTTCTTTGATTTCTCGGGTTATAGAGGCGCAGCAGTAGGATGACAGATTGCAGTCTTGGGCTTCAGATGACACCAGACCTGATTGGACAGCTAGTTCAAATGGCAGCATCAGATACAGGGGCAGATTGTACATGCCAGATTCCGAGGTGCTGAAGCGTGAGGTTTGAGTGAGGCTCATGGTTCGAGATACACCATTCATCCAGACAGTACGAAGATGTACCAGGACCTGAAGAGACATTTTTGGTGGGACAACATGAAGCGAGAGATAGATGAATTTGTTTCCAAATGTCAAACTTGCCAGTAGGTGAAGGCCGATCATCAGGAAGTACGAGCGGGATCCTACACACGTGATTGATTGGTAACCGATAGAGGTTTAGGGCGATGCCTCGTATATTGAGCATCCAGAGTGTATTTTGGGCCGCGAGGAGAAAGTCCTACGCAACAAGGTAATTTTATTTGTGAGAGTCCAGTGGAGTCTCCATGGACCAGAGGAGGCTACCTGGGAGTTGGAGGCCGATGTGAGAAGGCATTATCCGCTTTTGCTCTCTGGATGTGGTATGTGTTTAATTTCGAGGACGAAATTTCTTCTTAGGGGGTAGAATATAATAACCCCGATTTTTATTTCCTAAATATAGCTATTAGTATAACCACCGTTGCAATACTCCGCATATTCCAAATCTACATATTCCTATTCTTAAACTTTTGCATATTCCTTTGCATCATACATCTGTATATTCTCCTATCCTTAATACATCTATATTGTTCTAAGTGCCAGGTTTGGTATGGATTCCTTTTTGGTAGAGTTTTGGTGGTTTGATGGTTTGATGGTTTTGGTAGTTGGCGTTGGGCGTTTTAGTTTGATTGTGTGGTATGTTTTCGGAGAGCGGTTTCTATATCCGAAAAGGATTTTCCGCTTCTCTCCTTCGCGCAGGTTATAGTGTGTTCGATTCTGGACGTTTCTAGCATTTCGGATTTTAATTCTGGGGTTGAGAAATAGGGATTATCTACCCCTGGTTTCTCAACGCCTATCAGATTGTCGTCGGACTCTTTCCATCCATTTTGTTCCTTCCGGTTAAGTTTCTAGCCGTTAGATTCATTTTCTAGGTTTTAGGAGTTCAGTTGGCCGCTCAGCGGTAGAGGTTGTGTTAGACCTTGGGAACCCTTTGTGGTGGTTATTTGGGTTGTTCCAGTCTTCTGAGGGTCTTAGAGTTATGTGTGTGTGGTTCAGGAGGACCTCAGAGTAGATTTCCCAGATTGTCGTTCAAACGAGGTTCCTAGTCGTTCGAACGAATCTGTGTTTTCTGATCATTTTTTGCGTCTTCTGCACGTTTTGGCCATTAGACAGAATTGTCGTTCGAACGAGATTTATTGTCGTTCGAACGAGTTGACTAACCTCGTGAAATTTGGCCCAAGGCCTCTTGGTCGTTCGAACGACTTTCGTATATTCTGACTACTTAAGTCTTTCTTCCTCATTTCTTTTGGTTGGTTTTTCAGTGAGGCGTTGTTTAGGACGATTAGAGAGAGAGATAGAGTTTTAGGGAGAGGATTCTTCACCTCCAATTATCATCCTCTCCTCTCCCTAACCTAATCTCCTCACCTCAATACTTTTCACCCAATCTTCCCCATCGCTCGCAGATCCTTTTCGAGCTTCGTCGCGATCATCTCTCCTATCCTCGGTAAGTGAAACTTGTCTCCTTTCCGTCAATTTCGCTTGATTTGGCGTAGGTTGATTTCTAGGGTTGATTTTTAGGGTTTGGGTTTTATTATCATTTCCTTAAATTGATTGGGGGTTTGTTGGTCTCAGTGATTGTGATGGCTTGTCAGGTGTTCCGCTTGTCGTTCCGCGGACTTTGGTTGAGTTTCCAGGTTGATTTTCGCACGACTCGGGTTTGTCATCAGGCGAGTTCATATTCCAACTTTACTAAGTTCTTTACTAGTTCCATGATATTTTTTTAGAGAGTTGTATTGAACTTAGAGTTGGGTTGTGATTAACTATAGTTTAACTTAGAGATTATTCTGTTAGACTTGTTAACCTGTAGTTTGGGGTGATAACTTGATTCTTGAGTTGGTTTTGGTTCGTATGGGACCTGGATTAGTTAGTGGTGGTTGGGTTGTGATTGATTCTGGAGTTGGTTTTGGTTTGTATGAGACCTGAGATTAGTTGGCGGTGGTTGGGCTTGCGTTCCCGTGGGTTGATCAGGAATGCCCCCTCCAGCCTTAAGAGATTGTTGGTTTGGATGTAGGCGACGGTTGGGTTGCCGTTTTGGCTATGCAGAGTTGGTGCAACCGAGTCCCTATCGATCCTGTTTGGGTTACCAGGTTAGCGGCAACTGTGTTGTGCTTGGGCACCGATTACACATTATAACTTATCACTTTTTTCAACACTAATTGAGATTGGATACACAAACACTCCGTTTCGGTTGACCTCCGACAGGATCCAAGCAGTCCGTGAAATCGGGTTAAAAGAATTAGGTGAGATTGGGAACGGCACTATCATACCTAGCAAAACCACCCCAGAGTGTGGATTGGTATGAGACAGAGTCCTATTGATCCCAAACTTAGCCTCGTCGAGGTTGAAATCCCTTGAAATGTTTGGACATGATGCTCCGCGGGTTTGATCCACCCTTCCACTATGATCATGTGCGACCATCCTAACTTTGTCGAGCTTAAACAAATCGTATCACTGTATCCCTTTACCGAATCTCTTTAAGATAATATTAGACGTTAGCATTAATCATTGCAACATTAGGGGATATTTATTGGAATATCCCCGTTCATCATAACATATCATTGCATCTAGGATAAGTATGGGATTATCCTAGTCATCATTTCACGTCATAGCATTGCATAATATCATATCATATCATCTCCCTCCTCTCATATTCTTAACTCTATTCCCTTTCCGAATCCACTCCACTCTCTCTCCGCATTAACTTTATTCTCTATTCTCTTATCAACTCAATCCTTCTTTCCTTATTGATTACGTATTTCATTAATGGTTACTGATTATATTATTATAACTGTTTAGTTACTTTTTTCTTTATCGCACTCGTCTCTACTCTATTTCCAGTACCTGTTATTAGTAAGTTATTTAGTTCTGTTGGATTAGTGAGCTCGTTGTTTGCTCACTCTCGCATTTAACATTTTTCAGAGGTTGAGTAGCTTGGACTGCCGTGTGGTTAGCCGGTCCAGAGACTAATTTTTCTGCTGGAGATTCTTTCAGTTCTTGATTCTGCAGGTGTTCTCAGCATTGTGTAGCTGAGCTCTTATTTGAGATATTATATTACGTTTTGACATGATATGTGTATATATATGTCTTTTGCTTCCCGTTGTATTGTTACATTGTTGTATCGTTATTTCTTTACTCTGATGATTATTGCTATATGTGAATAGCCGAGCCAGAATTTGTCTAGGGCTTGGCTATTTGTGGGGTAGAATCTTTTGATTCCCCGACCTGCACAGCTTCAGATCTAGTAATTGGTCAAGCTACCGATTACCGTATTTTGGGGCGTGACATCCAATCCTGTGAAAATTGCAGTGGAAGGTGTGGATAGGTTTAAACAGGAAAACTGTGATCTTATTATTGTAGATACAAGCGGTCGTCGTAAACAGGAAGCTTCTCTCTTTGAAGAAATGCGCCAAGTTTCTGAAGCAACTAATCTGGATCTTGTTATATTTGTAATGAACAGTAGTATTTGTCAAGCTGCATTTGACCAAGCTCAAGCATTAATGCAAAGTGTTTCAGTAGGTGCTACAATTATTACCAAAATAGACGGTCATGCAAAAGGAGGTGGTGCACTTAGTGCAGTTACAGCCACTAAGAGACCTGTCATATTCATTAGGAATGGAGAACATATGGACGAGTTTGAAATCTTCGACGTTAAACCATTTGTTAGCCAACTTCTAGGCATGGGTGATTGGTCTTGATTTATGGACAAAATTTATGAAGTTGTGCCTATGAATCAGCAACCTGAGCTTCTACAGAAACTTTCTGAGGGTCACTTTACTTTAAGGATTATGTATGAGCAATTCTAGAACATACTAAAAATGGGTCCTATTGGTCAGGTTTTCTCCATGCTTCTGGGATTCAGTTCAGAGTTGATGCCTAAAGGTCGTGAAACGGAAAGTCAAGCAAAGATCAAGTGGTACATGACTATGATAGATTCGATGACAAATGAAGAATTGGATAGTTCCAGCCCAAAGATTATGAACGACTCTCAGAGATGTAATGGAAATGTTGGAAGAGTACAAGTGCCTTGCCAAGATCTGGGGAAAAATGAATTGACTCAAGATGCCAAAGAAGGGTTAAATGAACGCATTGTCTCAAAATATGAATGCACAACACATGAAATAAAATAAAAGAAGCCTATAAAACAAGAAGAAATCTACATAGAATGAGATTGGTTTACCTGCTCTTCGCTCGAACCAATGGCATAAGCATCAGGAATCTTTATTCCAGGTGGGAGAATGGACTACATGTAATGGAGAATTTAAAACATGGAACAACATTGTACCAGTTCCTCATGTTTTCTTTTTAAGAATTATAAGCCCCTCCTTGTTTATTTCATCTGATAAACATGAAACATGATCTATCAGGTTATGCAAATCTGTATGATTTAGTGGGGAAAAAAATCAATTTCATAAGGTTGAATTCAAGACTAAATATAGTTAAGCATGAAAATCTAAGGCTTGCCACAAATGCTTTAATTATTTATGAAGAAATCTGCTGTTTTACTTGGAATGTCGTTGAGGGCGTAATCAAGAACACGAATAAGCAATCATCAATCATTACCATCTGCAAATATAGAGGGCCAGTTTCCATCCTGTCTATACTTATAGTAATGGAATGACTAAAAAAGAAATGGAAGCAAAGTTTGTTGGAACAGAAGAACATACATGAAGAATAATCAATTTTTAAAACTTGGAATCCATATTTTGATTTCCAAAACATAGTTACATATCATCTATGTAACCTAGTACCAATTGTAAGCTTGTAGGTGGGTCTCCTTTTTGCCACATGGCTTATGGCATATGAAACAATAAACCAACAAAACATGATCAAATATTAAATTTTTTTGATTTGGTTATCTCTAAAATAAATGTCTGAGTGTTCCTTTGGGTCTCAAATGGAATGAAAGCCTTGAAGAATATGATTTTAGTTAAATACAGACATTATAAAACATTTAGTCAAGAGCCAAGAAAAAAATCATGTGAGGAAAAAGCTCCCGTTGCCAAAAGCAACGCTTCATGGAGTCAAAGGGCAGTTATCTATTAGCTGATGGTGCCGAGCAACCTACTCGACGTAGCGACAACAAAGGGGTCTTAAAACTCTTTCCCCTCCACTAAGAAATCAAAGACTTGCCATAAGCGACCACTTAAAAAATAAAGGGCATCTTTAGCTAAGAACTAATTTTCCCCCTAGGCTTCAGAATTCATAGATAACTCGAGAGTTTAATTTTTTGATAATGTCACTAAAAATTGACTTTGGTAATGTAAGCAAGCTCTCTAACTTCTTATCCAAGGAGTTTTATCTCCCAATACCACCGAGTTGCATTGGATTCCAATCATGGTTCAAATATCCTAGATCAAAAATTGGCAAATGGTATTACTAATCATAGTTCAAACTTCAAAATACCCTAAACATGTCTTGTAAATAAATCTTTTTGGCTAATGGTTATGCTCCTGAATATTTTGAATTTATGGACTATTTAGTTCAAGCAAACTGGAAAAATGCTTTACCATAGCTAAATAACTCTAAGCATAGGGATGCTCTAATTGGTCATGATCATAGACAAATAGAGATGAAATTAAAAAGATAAAATCACTCAAATCTGCTCACGCATAAGTAGATTACTTCTATTTAATGTACGATAAAACCATATTACATAAAATCCAGAAGAGAGAACTCACTCAAATTTGCCCCCTTTGTTCACCATCGGCTTAAGATTGAACACTTGAATAATGAGATATGGAATTTCATATGAAGAATCTGAAGATGGGTTCTTGAGTATCATAAGGGAAATTGATTTCTCCATTCCTTTTGAATTGTTGCTTCAATTTCTTGGTGGAGAGATAATATATATTGGGAGAAGGAGGGATTAAAGGAAAGATAGAGAAAGTTGTGGCTAGACAAGGTAATTTACGTGAATTAGGATTGAATTTAAGGATTATTTGAAAATCGATATATAAAAGTGTCGTCAAAGTATTTATTTACACAGTTTAAAGTATCGCAAATTCGCAAGGTAGTTTTAAACAAATACGACAGTTTTTTTTATTAACTCTTGACAAATATATATGTTGAGAATAATATAAGATTAACCACATATATATATATATCCGACGTTTATTGTGGTGCATATATGTTAGTAATACGCTTTTTCCTCGTAGTGATTTAAATGTGGTTACAACCAGTTTAATATACTTAGCAATAAAAATGTTGTTCAGTCACATAAAAAATTACAAGCAATTCTAGAATGAATTAGAGTTGGAAATTGGAAAACTTATGAGCAAATCTAAGAAGAACAAATCAGTAAATCCAAGAGTAACAAAAGAGATCAACAAAACTTAGAAATCTAAAAGAACCAATAGAAATCAATAATCTAAGAGCACCAAAATAAATTAGCAATTGAAGAGTAACAACAGATCGAAGAGCACCAACAGATAGTAATAGAGATTTATTTTATTTTATTTTTTATGAAAGAACGCATAAATTTTAAAAACAAAACCTATTTGACATTTTATTCAAGCCCCAATTGGTGAAATTTTTTTACCAATTTGAAATCTAAAAATTGGGGTTTATAAGTAAAATGAGATGAAAAAGATGGTCAAAGTAATAATGTTTATTAATTTACCTCTGAAAATTGAGGTTCGTGAAAGGTTGAGCTTGGCATCATTGATTGATAGATGAAAATGAATTTGGGCTTTAGATTTAGAGTTTTTAATCGGGTATTGGGGTTTTGCGTAGTCGCAAAGGGATGAGTAGAAGGATTGCGTTTGGAATGCGTAAAAGAGATTTGAGTTAAAACTATGTTTTCGTTAGTGTTTTTGTACAACAGTCCCTAAAATTAAACTATTAGAGACAACCATGTCTTGGAGTCCCTAAACTTATGCAATTAGGGACGATCAGGTCAAACAGTCCCTAAACTTATAGTATTAAGTACGGGGTGATTCTATCCGTCCCATAAACAAAAATATAAGAGACTAACTCAAAACCGTCTCAAATGCTTAGTTATCAGAGACAAATTTTAATCTGTCTCTAATAACTAGTCTCTAATAATCATTTTTTTTGTAGTGATGGGTACCAAAGGGAAATTGACTCATACCATTCCACACTGCCGGATCGTTGAATAGATATGATAGTACCAGTCCCAAACTCACCTACTTATTTCAACCGGATGTAAGAATCCCAAATTCTATCGATGGTCAGACGAATGGAGCTTTGTTATGTATCCGATCCCATTAAGTTAAAAGTATAAGAAAGCCCATACTGAAAATAGATCCCATGGATCAAAACACCATAACCGCCACCCGGCCAACACACATAGGATAACCCCTGCCTCAGCGAAAGATAAACAATCCTAACCCAACAGCCACAACCTGGCCAGCACACACGTTGGATAACCACCTGCCTTAGAAGATAGTAAACAATCCTAACACAGATGCAAACAGTGAATAATTAACAAGTCACAACATCCAACAACATCAGTCTCTACAAGAATGGAACACAGAAGACAAGGACAACCCATGTGAATACCACACGATGCATAACTCCCTAAAAGACAAGGAGAAAACACACACCGCATGCCTAACAATAGGAAACGATGCACTGAAACAACAACTACAGAAGAATACAATATAGTCTAAATCCAAATCACAAACACCTCAATGCCAAATGCATAACTTTAACTAACACAGGTTAAACTAGTAAGGGAATTTAGTAATGGAGGGACACTCGCCTGATATATAAAGCTCGAATCTTGACAAAACTACGATCCGCACTCCAAACCTAACTCCGCCCCTCGGCAACCGGAACACTGAAAACTACGGAAATCAAATAATCACAGCAACAATCAATCAATCAAACAACCAATACTAGATCCTGACAATAAACCCAACCCAACAATCAAAGGTAAACCACCAATCTAAATAATCAGGAAAACAAGGGTGAAAGGGGAAAGGGGAAAACTTACTGAAATGCGCCGCTGACGATCGGGAAGGTGATGAAAATGATGGAAGGACAGGTGATGATCCTCTCTCTAATCTCTCTCTCCAAACTCTCTCTCTCCCTCAAAAACTGCTCTGCACCCAAAACCAACCCAAAAGAAAAGAGAAGAAAGATAAAAAAAACCAAAGAATACGATGGTCGTTCGAACGACGAAAGCCAAAATGGAAAGAAACTTTAAAAACAAACAACTGTTCGAAAAGTCGTTCGAGCAAAAAAATTTCCTTGGGCCAACACACCAGAGGTTATGTCACTTCATTCGATAGGTTGTTCGAACGAGAACAGGGGTCATGCGAATGGATCAAGATGTCGTGCGAATTGACACAGAAGTTGTTCGAACGACTAAGAGATCTTGGGCAAAATTCCAGGAGGCAAGTCAACTCGTTCGAACGAACATAAATCTCGTTAGAATGACTACTGGAGAATTCCCAAATCTTCTCAGATCTACAAGATCACCCTCAACACAAAAATAGCTCATCAGACATAAGCCAAAATCAACAGCGACAACACCAAGCCAACCACAGGCTCCCAAAACCATAGTACAACCACCTACTCCGCCAAAACCACCAAAACCACCAAAAGAAGAACTCCAAGTCGTGATAAGAGAAAGGAGATGCAATGTAAGATGTATGATATGAATATGGATGCGTGAGGTATAATGCATGAATAATAATAATAAAAATAAACAACCAAATAAATATATAATAAAAAAAATCTGGGACACTACATTCTCCCCTCCTAAAAAGAAATTTTGCCCTGAAATTCACCATATACCTCAAACCGAGAACAAATGCGGATAACGGCCTCTCACATCCGTCTTTAACTCCCAAAAAGCCTTCTTGGATCATGGTAAGTCCACTGCACCTTCTCAAAAGGAATTACCTTGTTGCGAAGAACCTTCTCCTCACGGTCCAAAATACACACCGGATGCTCTATATATGAGGCATCTTCCTGAACCTCTAGGTGCTCCCAATCAATCACATACGTAGGATCCCTCTCATACTTCCTGAGCATAGAAACATGAAACACATTATGAACTCTATCCAACTGCGGTGGTACTGCCAAACGGTAAGCTAACTCTCTAACTTTGGCAAGAAGCTCAAATGGTCTAATGAATCTCGGAGCTAACTTCCCTTTCTTGCTGAAACGCATCACGCCCTTCATCGGGGAAACCTTCAGTAATACGTGATCACCAATCTCAAACTCTAAAGGTCTCCTGCGAGTATCCATATAAATCTTCTGTCGACTTTGCGTTGTACGTAACCGCTATTTGATAATAGTAATAACCTTAGTAGTCTCACAAACTAAATCTGGCCCTAGTAAACTCTGCTCACCAACCTCTACCCAACTAAGCGGTGATTTGCATGGTCTACCGTACAATGCCTCATAAGGTGCCATCCCAATGCTCGACTGAAAGCTTTTATTATACGCAAACTCCACCCACGGTAAGTGCTCATCCTGACTGCCCTTGAAGTCTAACACACAAGCCCGAAGCATATCTTCAAGGATCTGGTTAACTCTCTCTGTCTGACCATTGGTTTGTGGGTAAAACACTGTACTGAAATCCAATCTAGTGTCCATAGCTTGGTGAAAGCTCATCAAGAAATTGTCGGTAATCCTAGCATCTCGGTCTGACACTAGAGACACTTGAACTCCATGTAGTCGCCCAATTTCCTTCACGTATAATCTTCTCAACTCCACAAGGGTCAAAGTCTTGCGAACTGGAATAAAATGAGCTGACTTGGTCAATCGGTCCACAATCACCCAAATCGAATCATGATTTCTCTTCGTCCATGGTAATCCCATAATGAAGTCCATCGTCACATGCTTCCACTTCCACTCTGGAATCTGTAAAGGTTTAAGTTGCCTCGCTGGTTTTTGGTGCTCGACTTTCACCTGCTGACATGTAAGAAATTTGGAAACAAACTCAACTATCTCTCGCTTCATGTTATCCTACCAATATTACCTCTTCAAGTCCTGGTACATCTTTGTACTGCCAGGATGAATAGTATACCTAGAGCTGTGAGCCTTGCTCAAAATCTCACACTTCAATACATCTGAATCTGGCATACATAATCTCCCCCTGTATCTGATACTGCCATCTGAACTTACTGTCTAATCTGGTCTGCTAATATCTGAAGCCCAAGACTGTAACTTAGCATCTTGCTGCTGAGCTTCCACAATCTGAGAAATCAAATACGGTTGAACTTTCAAGTTAGCAATAAAACCCCCCGTGACCTGTGAATATAAACTCATCCCGAAATCTGCTATATCGCGAACTAACAGCCACTCGCAAATCATCAGATGAGTAAGAAATCCCCTAGGCAAATGGCTCAAAGTGTCAGCCACCACATTTGGCTTCCCTGGGTGATACTGCAAGTCAACGTCATAATCTTTTAGAAACTCCATCTATCTGCGCTGCCTCATATTCAGCTCTTTCTATAAGAAAAGGTATCTCAAACTCTTATGATCCGAAAAGAGCTCAAACCTCTCCCCCTAAAGATAATGTCGCCAAATCTTCAACGCAAACACCACAGTTGCCAACTCGAGGTCATGCATAGGATAGTTCCTCTCGTGCACCTTAAGTTGCCTAGAAGCATAAGTAACTACCTTCCCTTCTTGCATCAACACACAACCAAGTCCGCTGAGCGATGCGTCACTGTAAACCATATACTTCTGCCCACTGGAAGGAACAATAAGAACTAGAGTTGTAGTCAATCTCTTCTTCAACTCAGCGAATGCCAAATCACACTTGTCATCCCAAATGAATCGAATGTCCTTCTGTGTCAAACGGGTCAACAGAACTACAATCCGTGAAAATCCCTTGATGAATCTATGATAATAACTGGCTAAACCCAGAAAACTACATATCTCCGTAACATTAGTCGGTTGAACCCAATTTGTAATGGCCTCAACTTTAGAAGGATCTACTGCAATCCCATCTTTGGATACAACGTGCCCTAGGAATTTCACCTCTTTCTTCCAAAAATCATATTTCTCGAATTTTTCAAACAACTTGTTCTCCCTCAAAGTCCGTAATCCAATCTTCAAGTGTTCCTCATGCTCGGCCTCAGTCTTTGAATAAATGAGAATGTCGTCCACGAATACGATAACGAACCGGTCTAAATAAGGACAAAAAACCCTGTTCATCAAATCCATAAAAGTTGCAGGAGCATTCATCAACCCAAATGGCATAACCTGAAACTCATAATGTCCATAACGTGTACGGAGCGCTGTCTTTGAAATATCTCTTTCTTGATTCTCAGTTGATGGTAACCCGATCTGAGATCATTCTTTAAAAAGAACGGAGCTCCCCGAAGCTGGTCAAACAAGTCCTTGATCCTAGGTAAGGGATACTTATTCTTAATCGTGACTTTGTTCAACTCGCGGTAGTCAATACAAAGACGCATAGACCCGCCCTTCTTAGCAAACAATACTAGAGTGCCCCACGGTAAAGTACTCGGCCTGATAAACTTCTAATCCATCAACTCAGAAATTTGATCATATAATTCCTTAAGCTCAACAGGTGCCATACGATAAGGAGCCTTAGAAATTGGAGTTGTACCCGGTAAAAGATCTATACCAAAATCAATCTCTCTCGTCGGTGGTAAACCAAGAATCCCCTGGAATACATCTGAAAAGTCACATACAACCAGAATAGAACTAACATCAACACCAGAGGATTCTAACTCTAAGAATGTCAGCAAGCCGTCTCCTGACTGCGCAGGTTCCGAATTAGAAAACATAAACTGCTTCTCACCAGGGATACTGAAGGTAGTTGACCGTTCAAAATAGTCTAAAGTAACTCGATGCGTCGATAACCAATCCATATCTAGGATAATGTCAAACTCCTACATCAGTAGTACTAACAAGTCTGCTGAAAGGACACGACCACAAACAACAATGGGGAAATCTCTACAAATACGATAAATAGAAATCGAAGCATCTAGCAAGTACCCACAAAAATCTCATCATGCAACAAAGAAGACTCAAAACCAATAGTGCAAAGAAAAATGTATGATATGAATGAATGTAATGCACCGGAATCGAAAAGAACACGAGCGGGTGAATAGGAAATATGAATTGTACCTTCTACTATAGGTGAGGCAACGCGAGCACCTCACCTCCCAACTGCGTACATCTTGCCCTGCCCGTGGCCCTGACCCTGGCCCTGCTGCTGACCCGGATACTGCTGTCTCTGCCCACCCTGAGGGCCCGGAACTATCTGTCTACTCTGCGGACCCTGAAATTATCGCTGCTGAAACTGCTGAGGTCACAACTGGTGACCAACGGGACCCTGAAACTGTTGCAATGGTTGTGGACCTCTGTCTGGCTTAGGACAAAACCTCTTAGATTGCCTTTCTCCCTGTAGTTTCAACACTCACCAAAAGCAAACTGTGGTCCCATAATTCTAGCTGGCGCAACCTCGGCCATACTGAACTTCTGTCACTTTGCACCCAAGTTCTCATACTGACTCTGGATTGCCTTGCCCTTATCGGGTCTCTGATCTTATCTCTGTTGGCTCCTCAAGTCCTTGGACTTGCGATCCTCAATATTATTTTGTTCTATCTCCAAAGCTTTAGACAAAAACTCTCTATATGAACTAGCCCCTGAAGATATCAAAAACTTCCTGAAGTACGGACGAAAACCCTCAAAATTTTCATCTTGCGCTGCTCCTTATCCTGGACAATAAACGGAACATATCGAGAGAGTTCATTGAATCGACGATCGTACTAAGAGATACTCATATCGCCCTGCTCAAGCATATAAAACTCTGAGATACACGCATCCCTATAACTCTGTGGGATATACTGCTCTAAGAACTGGTCCTGAAAGGATGCCCAAAGCACTGGAGTCTCCACTATCGTCCTCTTGGCTGTATCCCACCAATGATCTGCCTCACCCTGAAGAAGATAAGTAACAAGTGTCACCCACTGATCATTCGGACACTTCATCGCGTTCAAGGTCATCTCTATAGACTTGAACCATGTCTCTGCCTCAGAAGGAACTAACGTGCCAAAAAACGTCGGATGTTTGTATTTCTGAAGCTGTTCAAGCTAATTGTACTCTTTGGCCACTGGGCTCCTGGCCTGTTAGAAATGAGCTTTAAAACTCTCCATAAACTGTCTTATCTCCGCTAAAATACCAAGAATGGCTGGGACAGGCAAAGCACCAGGCTTCTCTGGAACTACTGGTGTCGGAGGAACACCCTGATCAATCGGGACAAACCCCAAACTCTCTTGACTGAGTACTGGCTCATCAACAAGTATACCATTACGCAAACCTCTACGGCTACGACCCACTGTACGACCTCTGCCTCTGCCACCTCTAGCCATCTATACAAACAAAGGCATACCTCAGGAAAGGAGGAATAAGATAAAATAAGTAAAACCAAAAAGGAATCGATCCTAACTCCATCTAGAAGAATAACTCGTCATATGATTGCTAGCACAGAGATAGAAGTTAACCTACAACTCTGATGCCAAGTCTGCCACGCCCTAAAATCCAATAATTGGTAGCTAGACCAATTACTGAGATTCGAAGGCATGCAGGTCGGGGAATCCAACCGATTTTCCCCCACAAGCAACCGAGCCATAAACAAGTTCCAGCTCAGTCATTTACTATAGTAATATAGTAAATGACTGATTGAAGCTGTATGATGGCCGTTTCTTTCAGAAGTTGGTACAGACTATCAGGGCTTGCAGACCTACCCCTTGCTTCTGCATCTCCATGACTTGGCGTAGCGTGATCAACGTAAATAAGAGCATCTTCATTGTTTAGCAGCACCGGGGTAGCTTCACTATCAACTTGTTCTTAATAGTTTGAAGGTCCTTCATCGGGAGTTGGCTTAGTCATTTTGTCGAGTACCTCCGGACCCAAGTCCAAGTCTTTTCCTTTGGATAGAGCCTCTTTTTTTTCTAATTCTCTTCTTCTGATTCTTTGTGAGAGAATATTCAGCTGCTGAGGCCTCTTGGTGATGTTTCCTTGGATCCTCGGCTCGTTGAACTTGCTCCTTAATGGCTCTGCATTCCACGAATGTGTGACCGATTATCTTACAATGGCTACAAAATTTGGGGGTAGCTCTTAGCTCCACTTTTTGCCAAAAATCTCCACCCTCGACTTCCACCAAAATTTTGTTAGGAGTTGGCTCCGCAAGATCAGCGTCAACAAGAACTTTTGCAAAATAGTCAAATTCCATTGTTGTAGACGATTGATCAACTTGAATTGGCATACCCAAAGTGCGTCCAATCGCCATTAGAGTATCAACTTCCCAGAATTCCACTCCAAGTCCTGGAAATTTAACCCATACTAGGGCGTGTGTGTTTCGCTGCTTCTCCGGATCAAAAAAAGGGCTCCAAGGAGAGAATCGGAGCAATTGCTTGCCAATAACCCAAGGTCCACCTGACCAAATCTTGTTGCGATCTTCTTCATTATCCAAGAAAATTGTTATGCAACCTTTGCCTACTAGAATCAGTCTGCAAGTTCCTTTGGTTTCCATAATGCAATTGCTTGAACCCTGGCTTCTGCAATAGAAATTTTTTGAAAATCCAAACGGCAAACAAGGTTGATTTTTTTTCGATTTAAACCTCTTTGGTGAGCTTCTCTTGTCACTTTGATGGATGGAAACTCCCCACTTTTACCTGGGGTGGGGAGTTGTTCAAGTGAACAGCTACGACCCAAGTTTTCCTTTGCCATCTCCGCGTACGTAGTGGCGCCATTTTGATCGATGCTTACAGCTCTTTGGAAGGAGCTTTCAATCTCCCAGAGATCTATCAATTTGCAAGATTATGAAATTTTTGGAAATTGGAGAAGAGAATACATTCGCCAATTTTAGGGTTCCTCATTGGGAGTTCATACTCAACAATCTCCCACTTGAAATCGAATCCCGTAACCCATCTCCAGATCTTCCAATGAATTGCTCGCTCTACCCGGACCTTCAATCTTGAAGACCCACAGAAGTTGTACATGTCGTTAACTTCTGAAAAGTCACCATCTTCGTAAACATATCGGCCGGATTCATATCTGTGTGAATCTTCACAAGCTTCAACACACCGTCCTCGAGGAGCGAGCGAATAAAGTGATACCGAATATCAATATGCTTGGCCCTAGAGTGAAAAGCCAAATTCTTCGCTAAGTGTATAGCGCTCTGACTATCACTATGCAGCTTAGGAGAGAATTATTCTCTAGCAAGCTCTTTCATCAACCCTTTGAGCCAAACCATATCTTTGCATGCTTCTGTAGCTGCAACATATTCTGCCTCTGTCGTAGACAAAGCTACAACCTTCTGTAGCCTAGAAACCCATGTAACTGCACCGCTTTCCAATATAAAAACGAAACCACTAGTGCTCTTCTGCCTATCCATGTCACCCGCCATATCAGAATCAACAAAACCCTGTAAGCATATCTGAGAACCCCCATAACATAATGTCATATCTTGAGTCCCCTTTAAGTACCTTAGTATCCATTTCACAGCTCTCCAATGCTCCTTGCCTGGATTGCTCATATACCTACTCACAACTCCCACTGCTTGGGCAATGCCTGGTCTTGCACAAATCATAGCGTACATTAAGCTACCAACCGCAGATTGATAAGGAACCTTCCGCATCTCATCGTGATCCTTCTGCGTCTTCGAATAACAATCCTTTGATAATTTGAAGTGGCCTCCCAATGGTGTACTAACAACTTTAGAACCATCCATATTGAACCGCTTCAGTACTTTTCCAATGTAATTAGCTTGAGACGACTTCAATTCTCGCCGCTTTCTGTTCCTCGTAACACGTATACCAAGACCTTGTCTCGCCGTACCCAAGTCCTTCATAAAAAACTCCTGGGATAATAGCTCCTTCAACTTAACTATTTCTCCCATGTCAGCACTTGCTACCAACATATCATCTACATACAGAAGTAGAATAATATACAAATTCCTCGTATTCTTGATAAAACAACAGTGATCTGCATTGCTCTTCGAATAGCCATTTCTGGACATGAACTGTTCAAACTTCAAATACCACTGTCTTGGCACTTGTTTCAAACTGTATAAGCTCTTCGTAAGCCTACACACAAGATCTTCTTTCCCTTTAGCCGAATCAAAAATCCAAGATTCGTTAACATCGTCATACGATAGTAGTAGAGCCTCGTCAGAACTAACCTCCTCAGTAAGGTTCATTGTATCTTTCTCTTCATCATCAATCTTCTTAGAAGAAGAAGAGTTACAATCTCGCCTGAAGTGGCCCTTCTTTTCACAAGTCCAACACGCACCGGGCGGCTTAGACTTCCCTCTTGACTGTGATCGACCCCTTCCAAATTTTAGCCCTTTTCTGTAAGACCTCCCTCTTTCCTCGACGTTCAACATACTGTCGTTTGAACTAGAAGAGGGCTCAGATGTTTTATGCCTATTCTCTTCACTCATAATCAACGAGACAATAGTGTTAAATTTAATGTCTTCCTTCCCAGATGAGTTGCTCACTGCTATAATAAATCCTTTCCAGCTTTCTGGCATCTGCCCTAGAAGAGCCCATGCTCTCACCTCCTCGGTAAAAATAATTTTCATGGATTCCAGTTGAGCATGTATGGTATTGAACTCACTGATATGAGCTTGCACACTACCATTGTCCTTCATCTTTAAAGTAAACAAGCCTCGTAAAAGGTGAACCTTATTTGCGTCGGACGGTTTCGAGTGCATAGCGGACAACGTCTCCATCAATCCCTTCGTCGTCGTAACTTTAGAGATCATGTGTAGAATTTGAGATGATAACGCCATCCTAACAGTTCCAAGCGCTTTGGGATCCAATCGCGCCCACTTAGTTTCATCGAAATCTACTGGCTTCATCTCAGCTCCACCCAGCGGTACATCAAGATCCTTCTGATAAAGGTAATCTTCTATCTACATCTTCCACACTCCAAAATTTGACCCATTGAACTTCGTGATCTTCAACTTTTCCTGATCGGCCATCGTTCTTCACCACACAGGCCCTAACACTCGTTCTGATACCAATTGTTGAGAATTGAGGTAGCTACTCTCTCTTCCCTATGAAGAACGAAATACAAAAATTGCCAACACAAGAAGTAAATCAAACAAAGACAATAAAGAACACAAGGAATTTACCCGGAGGAGGGAAGTGGAAAACCCTTGCGAATAAAAAACCACTCCACATGAACAATTCACTATGAAATCAAATAGGCTACAATGATCTCTCAAGATTTAATGGAGTCTCTCAAACCCTAGCCTCTCTAAGGTTAAACTCGCCAAAAGATTGGTTAACCAAATAACCTCAGTCCTCTTTATATACTAGAGGACCAAAAAATACTAGTAGTAAGGATCTCGATGCATAACTCTAATATCTAAGGAAAACCTACGCGAAGCTCGTTCGAACGACTCCAAGCTTGTTCAAACGACTTTGCGATAGTTGGTCTCCAAACCCTAGAAACATAGCATCTCGTTCGAACGACATCCAAGCTCGTTCGAACGAGATTAACTCTTTGGCCAAAATTCCAGGGAGTACAAAAAAGTTCTCTCGGACGCTTTAAAGCTCGTTCGAACGACTTCGATAATTTCCCAATTTTGACAATTTCCAATTCGAGTTCATACCCAGCATTCACCATGAATCCAAAAGTATAGTAATGTTTACAACCCTAAGTTCTTTGTTTTGTGGGTTTTAGTCAGATTTTAATTTGGGTATTTAAATTTTTGCAAGCATGATAAATCAATCTTAGACATATCAACATTAAACTTGTTACTGTATGCTTCTTTAAGTATTTCTATTTCTTGAGTTCTGTTCTTAGCATGTGGCACAGGCATAATCTATCATGTTCATTTTAATATTCCCTTCTCTTTTTACATAAGATAAAAGACTACATTAGAGATATATTTATGTGTCCATGATTATCTAATTTCATCTCTAATGCTTTAGTTTATACTTAACTGGGTAGTTGGAGTAGGATTAATGATAGACACGTTATATTTAGGTGTACAAACTCCTAAATTTATATCTACCTAGTAATTTATTAAATAATTATGACACTAATAGTGATTTTGTTTGTATTTAAAGAAATTGGTCACATGATAAACAAGTCGTACATTTTTTTGGTTTTTAACAAAAAATAAGGGTGATGCACTCTAATAATGATTCTCATTTGAAGTTGTTAACCAAAGGCCTATGCATGGAAGCCCATTAAAGAAAATTATATATAGTTACTATTCTTATGAGTTGTAATATCTATGCATAATTTTAGGCATTGTGTAGGGGATTTTATATTAATGGTGATATTTAGTAACCCTTCATATACTCTATAAATAGGAGGGAAATTTTACCTATGAGGGATCATCTTGGAGAGTGTAAATATCTAGGTTCAATAAGCAATAAAGTTTTTATTCTTCTCTTTTTATTGTCTTTTATTTTTATCGTAGTAATAATAGTATGACAATGATCAAAGGGATGAGTAGCTAATCTTCTTAGCCAAGGCTAGAGGAAGCTCTACCCAATGCAGCCTTAGTGTAGATTGTGTAGCTTAGTTAGAGTAACTACTTTCTTTTTATCCTGGAATATTGCATATTCGTATTCCTTCGTCCTATGCTTGACCATAGCTAGGATTAGGAGGAATAATTAATCTATGTAACCATCTTGTTGGACCATAACAAGATAGGTTAGGAACATGGAGAAGAGAACATAATCCATACTTATCAACCGGACCATGGTTTAGTAAGTTGGTTTATGGGTAGCTCCCAATTACTAAATATCTTGTATCTTTTGATGTATTGCATATGCCTGACCAATGATATGTGATACAGGAACTCGTAATTTACTTTAATTATTTATGCTATCTAACGGTTACAAAGGGTAGAGTGGAATCGATGCCTTGGTTTCCACTCTAATTTATCTTGTAAATTATTTCGTTCTTCTTTTTATTTCAAAACCTACACAAACTCGTTGTTATTGGATAAAACTAGTAGCTCGGAAGTATAATTCATACCACAAGTCTTTGGGGATACGACCCCGCTTACCCTTGTACTTAACGGTACACCGTACACTTACAGGTCTTTTAAGACTTCGGTTTATAATCGATCAATTAAATCTACATAAAATACTAGTTCTTTTAAAATTGTGGGCGCGTTTTGAATCATGAAATATAGTATTTTGTATGTTTATGTTATATAACATATTATTTTTTTGTATTCATTATATATAAGTTAGAGGATTACCAAATTTAAGTATACTTAGCTCGAGTGGTAGTACTCCAACATACGGTAACCCAACTAAAGGATTTCAATAAATTATTAATAGTAATATGGTTTAAATAACCAAGGATCTCCAACAGGGTTTAAGTAAGATCAAGTAGTCACTAGGAAGGTGGTGTATAAAGTGGGTAAATACATCCAAAGGAGTTTTGTCCATGGAATTGAACGTCTATTCAAATTTGGGGATTTTCTTGTAAAGTCTCATTAAGATTACTTTACACTAATTATACTTGAAATAATTAGACCACCCAAAAGAGGCTATGCAATTTTTAACTAATTAGTAGGTCAAGATTGATTACACGATACAGGGAGATGAGGTTAATCCTTAACCCAATGTTGAGGAAGTGTCCAAAGTTAAACTTTAAATGGCTAGTCTAGTAATTTGAGCGTAAGCGATCACCACTAAGGCGTACTGCATGTCAAATCCCCACCCAAAGGAGGGATTAGATGATGCAACGCTGACCCACAGAGTAATAAATAAATATTTTAAGTCATATAAAAGTTACACTCTGATCGACCATCTTAACCCCGGATCGAATCGAGAATAAAAGATAGTAAGTTGTTTGATTTTTATCTTAAGATCAAGGAGAACATGTACTGATATATTTAAACTATGTTCATATATAAGTCATTGGTTCACGCAGCTATAGACCCTTATGTGATCTAGATCCAATTGATTGATATCAAGACCTTGACGGACTTAAACTACTCCATAAAGAAAATATTAGATGTCATAAAGAAATAGTTCAAGGAGGTAGTAAAGTAACATTTTGCCTGCTTTTATCGCTAAAATATGACGACACCGAGTGTTTTCGATCATATATTCTCAAAAACAAAATATAATTAAAAATAAAAAATTATGGGAATATAACCATACCTTCACCTATGAGATGTTAAGCTTTTTCTCATGTTTTAAATCCAATCTAGTTAACGGTCCTTCAGTTTTTTTGGCGGATAGGCTTGGGGACTATTTGTTATCTCCTTTTCTTTGAGGTTATATCTCATGGTTTGAGGTGGCGTTCCTAATGCATTATACTTATCTAGTTTTCAAACTTGGGTTAGTTTTATTCATGGTAAACTGCTTTAAATAAGAAAAATTTATTCCGCATGATCAACCTTTCTTTTACAACTTATTCGCACTGATATGCGTGGATCTTTTCCTACTCCATCCCACAGTGGTTATCAGTATGGTATTACCTTCATTGGCAATTTCTCTCATTATACCTTAGTCACTACATGAAAAATAGTTTTTTATGTCATTTAATTAACATCACTTTTTTTAAAAATGACATAATTAGTCCAATTTTATATTTTGTTCCCGCAAGTTGACATGTTTATTTAGGATACCGTCATTCCCCTAAAAAGTGATGTTATTACCTTCTTCTATTTATATTACGTAACTTTTTCTAGTGATTTAAAATAATGTGCAATTTAATTGATGGCATTTACATCTTTCTTTCTTTTTTTGCATATGACGTGGATTGGATTCACTAAATTTAAGTGGGAATTCAATATAAGAGATTGAAGCAACCAGAGTGAGTCGTTTCAATCCCTAAGAAGAACTAGCCCTCTCATCTCCTCAACATATCTCACGATCTCTCTCTCTCTCTCTTTCTCTCTCTCTATTACTATATCTCTATCTCTATCTCTCTTAAAGAAAACCTAATTTTCTTCTGCCAGCTCTAGTTAGAGGTCCTAATTGGTGATGAAAATCATGTACCCTACTCTCATTGGTTCCCAAGAACTCCATGATCTTGTTGTTGATGGTAGTCTCGTTGAACTTAAATTCATTGAGCGAGATAGAGATATGATTTAAGATAATTTCTTTATGCTTTCTCTTTGATTTGGGGGTCTTGTGGCTTTATTTGTGATATGGGGGTTTATATTTTTTGCATGCTCTGATTTGGGGGTGTATATTTGTGATTCATATTTTTTATTTGGGATGTTTTCTATGTTCATTTTACATATGACTCTGATTTTAACTTGAATGGTATGTAAAATAAACCCTTATTCCATAATGCCCACCACCAACGACAACCAGCTTTCCTTAACTCCCTAGATTTCCTTACACATGCACTCTAAACCCCGACTTTCTTTTTCCCCCAAATTCTTAGTAAAATCTTTGAAATTGAATTATTTGGAAACAAGAAAGGTGATGCCCTCCCTCACAAGTCACAGACTCTGAATAAGAACACCTCCATTGTGAATGAAGAAAAGCTCTCATTATTTAATTATCATTGCCACCTCCAGGATCCTAGAATTCGCCACGTGTATCCTCAGCTCATCCAAACCGCTCTCGGCTCGGTGTGCTCCGCTTTGGCATCAATGGAGTCTCAGAGGTATAACTAACTAACTAGTCTTTTGTTTCATTAGTATTTGTTGAAATTATAATTAGGGTTTTGGGTTTGGGTTTTACAGAAAGATTGGGAAGTGGAGAAGCAGATGAGTGAAGAGTATCCAAATTTCCTCATTCCTTGCTTTGGCCTCTATCCTGGTAATGTAACCCTACACCTTTTATTTAAGCCATATGTGCTTATTGTTGTATTATTTATCAAAAAATAGGTATGTTGGTGAGAAGTTAACACTTTAAGGGGTTACATTAATTCACTACAAGAAAAATCACATTTAGGGAAAGCAAAAAAGTTTCCCAAAAGGCTACTAATCCATCCCTACAACTATTAGGGACGCCTTTAGGGACGGTAAAGTGTTGTCCCTTTAGGGTGGCATCACAATATATTAGGGACGAACACATCCGTTTCTAATACTATTAAGGACGACATTAGAGATGAAAATCTATCTCTAAATGTCTTATTTTTCAACTCCTTTGGGGACAGAGTACAACCGTCCCTAATACATAATATTAGTGACGAATTTGTTTGTCTCTAAAAGTATGGCGCCAAATTTTCTTGCCAGTACCATATTATTGGGGACAAATTATTTTGTCTATATATATAATATTTGAGATGGATTTATTTATCTCTAAAAGTATGGCGCCAAATTTTTTCTGTCAGCGCAAATATTATTGGGGACAGATTATTCTGTCTCTAATATACAATATTTGAGATGGATTGTTTGTCTCTAAAAGTATAGCCCCAAATTGTCCTACAGGGCTAATCTTATTGGGGATAGATTATTCTGTCTCTAATGCACAACATTTGAGACGGATTTGTTTATCTTAAAGTATAACGCCAAATTTTCTCACCAACGCCGATATTTTATAAAGACAGAATAAATCGTCTCTAAAGAAGGTAATGCTAATATAACATTCAATTAATTATCCAACCTTTTATGCACTAAACATGGAACCATCGACACATAAACAATATCTCTACATATAATAAACACTTGCTTGTATCGCTCCCATAATTGTTAAGAAACTACCTAATAAATAAAAAACAAAAAAAAAATATTTGTAACAACCTCAACCATAATATTAAAAATAATTACAAACCAAAAGATAATAAAACAATCAGTACACATTATGAAACTAAAAATATAAAATATCAAATGATGCATCACATCTATATCAGAGTCCTGCGTGGAAGCAATCAAATAGGAGAAATCCTACCATAATTGGCAGTATTTTCCCTCAAAATTGGGCATTTCCATTTTTTACCTGCTAGAAAGCATATACAATTATAATACTTAAGTGAATAATATATTCTTTCGGTTTGAGAGCGCTTAGGGCCAATATACACACACACGCTCTCAATTCCTACGATTATAAAATCTACACAAATCGCACGACATTGATATCACATTAAGGTCTATCAACCACAAGGCTTGATAATATATATAATCTCAACAACTACAAATATTAACATCTGATTAAGTATAGTTTGATAGCATGAGTATAAATATCTAAA
>JACGCM010002282.1:0-274434 GCA_014058105.1 Kingdonia uniflora | reverse complement strand
CATAAAAAATCAAGGCCTTCAAAGAAGAGTGTGATGCACAAGTGATTCTGCAGAGAGGAGACCTTAGAATTGGTCCATGATCCGAGGTATAAGTTTTTATATCTCAACAACATAGACATCATCACTGCTCTCGAAGTATTTCTAGTGGGATATGGTTAAAACCCGCAAAAATTGAAATGTCAGTTACACTGATAGGGATGCAAAAAGGAAACCTTGTGTGGGTGAGAGGCGTTGATTAAGATTGCTTATGTAGTCCAGTTTCATCTCAATGCTTCTTGACCACAGGAGGTTCTCTGTTACCTCTCCGAAGAGATCAAATAATGCTTCTCAAGTATATTTAATTGAACTCCAGAGTTGAAATTAATGTTCAAATGTTTCATGCCATCTTTTCAGGCTTTATTACTATTACTTCAGGTGAAGGTGTAGTGGAGATGCAGACTTCTACTCCGGAAAAATTGGTGCCTTCAGCAGATTCTTGATCATCGGAGTTGACATCGTAACATAATTTCATACATTTAGAACCTTGCAGCTTTCATGACATATATATATATCTATATAGATTATTTACTGATTAAGACACTTTCTTGTTAGTTCGTAATGAACCAAGAAGTCGATAACAAGATACTGGATTTTTAATTGTAATATTTAAAGTATTGTGCTCTTTAACATTTCAATTAGCTTTGATATTTCTTTCTGAGTTAAGTTTGAAATGCATCCGGGAACGTTTTCCCCCTTATTTATGTCCGCCTATGCAAAAGATGTAATATTAGAATAAGTGGTTAGCTCTCACTCCAGAATGTCATGGTCACACACTTGCTAATATGTTTATCTACAAATTAATGACAGGTGAAGTTGATTGAATCATTACTAAATTTGATTATGTTATTTAGAAGTCCTAAGTCACATTAATGTAATTAAGTACTTAATGCTAAAAATTTGTAGAAACCACAATTTTTTTTTTCTCAACTAATTAATGTGTTCATCGTACATCAACACTAAGAAAAACGTAATTAAGTTGTATTAAGTTGTTTATCATCTTAAAATGAGGAGGCCTTCAATGCCTTGATCAACATTTGAAGGTTGCGCTCAGTTTGGTTTGTTGCAAACATGATGCAAATACAAGCAATTTGTATTTTTAACCGCTTCCATATGTTTGGTTCGATTTGCAATTACAATGTGACCTTTATAATAATTGCCTATGTGTTTGGTTCACTTTTGCAAAACAAACAACTTGCATAGAACTTCTCTTTTTGTTTGCATTTGGTTGGAGTGAAAAATCTCTATAAGAGAATTTGTATTTTGGCTTTCTATGAGGAAAATAAAGACCTTTTTGTTAGGAGTTGGGTCCGACCCAAGATGGAAACCCAACTGGGTTGGGGTCCTACACTACTAGCAAATCCCATATAAACTAGGGTTTATGAGGAAAGTTTTAGAAAGTATTTAACCCCTAAAAGGGTTCAGAACAACCTATCAATAATAAACTCTCTATTCTTCTCCATGTGTGTGCGATTGCTTAGTAGAATAGTTTATTTATTATCCAACACGTTATTATTACTGTGAAAAGTTAGTGGATCAAATTAAAAGATAAAAAAGCTCTCCAAGAAAGCGTTTTTTGGATTTTTGCGTCGCGGAGAGGTATAACTTTTTTTAAATTTGTTTTTATGTATTAATTGCATAATCTAACATATAGGATATGTAGATCTGAGTCTGTGATTAATAATTTCTCTTTTTTTTTCAAAATCTGTAACCTATTTTTAGTGTTTTTTCACCCATGTAAATGCATTTTTTTAAACTAAAATAGGGATCGTTCTAGTAATCAGATTTAGGCGATTGTAATTTTCTTGTGTAGCCTACTCCATAACGATCACGTCCATATATCACATTACTTCGGGAGATGTTCATGTCGCCGGGAAAACAGCGTGGAAACTGGGCAGTTCTAGGCTAAAAAACCCAATTTTTGGCGACGATTAGGTCAAGGTAACGTCACCTACCCTTTAGGGCTTTTATTTATAAAAAATTAAGTCACCCTGACGTCATATAGGTTAAACCTGATCCAGACCCATTTAAGAAAGTTGAACCTGAATCAGACCTAACATGGCAGGTGGGACACAACCTATACTGACATGACAAACACGTGTCAACTGACATGGCAGGTGGGACCCACCTCATATTGACGTGGTAGACGCATGTCAAGGACACGAGGCAGCCAACATGGAAGGTGGGACCCACACCCATGCTGACATGATAAACACGTGGCATGTGGGACACAGACATGTGTTATAGCAGTGACACGTGTCTCACTGTGGCAGTGATACATGTTGCACTATAGTAATGACACGTGTCAAGCTAGTTTGATCGAGTCAAACCGGTTAACCGGCCCGCTCTAAGCCTTGACCCAGACCAAGTCAGTTTAGACACTAAAATTGGCTTTTATTGCCCAATTTTTGGTCAAATTTTGTTAAAAAAAATTCTACTGATTGGACCTACTCCTATGATGTTAATTTAAAGATAGGACTAATCTACATATCTTGTGAATTCAACAGACTTTGAGGTAGAACCACTTGTCAGCTAAACATCTAATACCCCTCATATTCGTAACAAATATAGTCATTTGGCTAGAATATAAAAACCTTATAGAACTTTAGGGATTAGAACACCCTAGTTGTCAGAATAAAGAATGCACACATCTAGTGGTTTTGAATACCGATATTGGCTAATAGTCTATTAAAACTCTCATCTAAGATTAAAATCATCATTTTACGGGGTAAAGTTGGGATTTAATCATTATAAAAGAATATTATAAAAGAATTTCATACATTTTGCATAACAGATGTATGTGAGACCATGTTGCGTTGATTATGAACCATTGTGGCTAGATGGTTCCAACTACCTTTCTTGGTGTACGGACATCAAACTTCATCTGAAAACAATGAACATCTCATAGTCGATTGTTGCAGATAACATCGTCTCTAAACCACTTAAGGAATTGGTCATGTTGGTTATGCGCACCCACCTTCAGCCGGAGCTGAAGCTTGAGCACTTATATTGCGGAGATCCATATGAGTTATGGAGATGTTTAGAGCTACGATTTGGTCTTTAGAAGATCCTAAGGAAGCCTAAGAACTGCAGCCGCTGGAACAACTTGAGGTTATGTGACTTCAAGATTATGGCTGACTATAATACAACAATACAAAAAATCGTGTCGATGATGAGGCTCAGTAATGATTATGTCTTCGAGGAAGAGATGTTGCACAAGACTCTCTCCATATTTTTATATTCACAGCTACTCTTAGGGACCAGTATGCAAAATTGAAATTCAGGAGTCATGCAGATCTGATCAAACTCTTACTCACTGATGAACAAGAGGGAAAATTTTTTTTAAGAAAAATAAGAGGTGTCCCCTTAGGAGGAGGACATCCGTTGCACAGAAAATCATATCTAATGACCAAGACAACCAGGAGCAGGGTTCTAGAAGTGGATATGCGATTGAATGCGGGAATCGAGGATTCTTGGGCCCTTAGAAGAGTAACACGTTTAAAAAGGTTGGTAAACCACAAAAATCGTAGAAGATCACGAATCTCCTTGCTTGAGATGTGGAGCAGCTGGACATTAGGTACGGGACTACAAGATACCGAGGGTACCTAAAGTCACAACCTGTGCCTGATATATGTATTCATTGTGATAATCAAGCAGCACTAGCAAGGGTTAAAAATCAAGTGTATAATGGTAAGTCACGAAATATACGTAGCAGACACAATACTGTTATGCAACTACTTGCGAATGGAATAATATCCATTAATTTTGTAAAATCTCAAGACAACCTAATGGATCCATTTACAAAAGAGTTATCGAAAGGGCGAGTATGTTGTACATCAAAAGGAATGGGATTAATACGGCCAATCCATAAGTAATCTCAATGGTAACCTAACCTAGTTGATTGGAGGATCCCAAGATCTAGGTTCAATAGGAAAACTCTTTTAAGGTTATTCACCTAAGCATTGCGGAGAATAGGTCTCCATCTCATTCCTGATGTAATAGTACAACCCGCAGAGATTGTTAGGGTAAACTTTGTTTTTAATGATTCTTATAGCTTGTGTATACAAATAGAGTACGGTAGGGTACTCTTAATAGGAAATCACCTATGTGAGTGAAAAGTGAGGGCCGCTTCCGTGAGAATTGAGATGGTTGAATTCTCTTATAGTACTCATGAATCCAAGATTGTCCAGGGCCGAAATGGACACAACTTTTAGGACTGTCTGTGACAGGAAAGGAACTGTGTGAATACTATTGTCTAGGCTTACACCAACGGCTGAACAGTTCAAGACATCATGTTCATTGATTAGCCAAGTATGTCCGATAGTCTTTCACAAGAGAAGGTTCAAGTCCACAAGACACCTTCTTCGATGCAGCGCCATTCCTAACCTTACTCTCATCGGGTTTTTTTCTTTCTTTCTTTCGAATTTACCGTTTTCATTCAAAAGTGGGGGATTGTTGGAAAAACCCCATGTGGTTTCTTTGTTTTGAATGTCTAAACTTGGTGTGTTTATTTTTAGTCCCACATTGGATAAGTGAAAAAAATGATTTTCACTTTATAATGGGTTGCAGACTACTATCATATGTAGCATGTGTAAGTAGGTGGTGCCCTCACACGTGTGTGAGGCGAGTGTGTAAGGGCTTGCTATATGGGGACTCCCATGGGATTGCTTGCACGAGCTGACCTATGACCCACCTGGACTATTTATAAGTCGATGATTCAGCCAAGGGCATTGGGCTCATGAGGATTTCTAGTTTTCACTTAGTCATTTTATGGGGTGTTTATTCAGGAGTTGGTTATTCTCTCCAAGAGTTACAACTCTTCACAGAGGTGTTTCTTAGGGCACAACCCTATCAACAGGTGCTTCAAAAAGTCACATTCTCCTCTATAAATAGTTATTTTATGCATTGTTTAAAACATAGAAGAAAAAAACTGAATCTCTTTGTTTTTTTCATTGCTTTCTTCTTGAGAGTAATATCACATATAGTTCAACAGGCGTATCGACTTGAGTGTATCAAGTCTATACGATTCGATCGTTGTATCTTGGGAGACAGACACCATTAACTGTGAAGCACTATACGTAGGGTAAAACCTGTCTTAAGGAAATTGCAGTGATTGCAAGTCTCGATCGTCGGTTTTTCATTTCCTTTTTGTTCATTTTTGTTTCATTTCTGAATACATGTGTAACAGTACATTTGGTGTAAGAGCTAATTTCGAGCTATTTTGAGCTACTACAAAATTTGGCCATTACAGTACTATGTTGATTTAAGGCTTGCATTGTGATTAAACTATGACTTAATTTTGTGGTACGTTGTCCATTATCACCTTTGATGAAGTCATAGTGCAATGTATTGAAGAAAAATGTTAATAGACTTAATCGTGTGGTATGTTGTGACAATGTATTGAAGATGTTAATAGACTTTATTTCCATGCATACAAGTTGTTCAATGGGGTTTAGATTATATTATGAGAAAGTTAGTTTTGGAATTGACGTAAGGTCAAAACATTTTTTTTTTTTTTTTGGACCAAGTTTTTTTTTATATTATCAAAAATTTTGATTTTCTTGTTTGGAATTTCCAAATTTTTCCGAATATCCGGATTTTTTATGAAATGTTCGGAATTCTGAATTTTTCGGATTCGAATCCATTTGTACAGTTCCGAAAAAAATCGGATCGGAACAAATTTTACTGTCCCAAAGAAATATCATAAAAATTCCGACCACCTTTGTTTCCGATCCGATCCGAAAACAGACCTAGTTTTGAGAATGTTAAAAGTTAAAATCAATTATTTCTTAATACCATCAAATTATCGTGATATTTTGATGATAAATTGATAAAATTATGATACATTAACGGTGTTATGCCACAAAACTAAGCATTGATGAACCACTGATAATATCACCAAAATACCAAACCGACAAAAAAAAGAAAAAGATATTTATCTAAGTATAATAAATTTATCATATATATTTTAAATCCATGCATCAAATATTATTTTTTTTCTTTCGGCCATATTTGGATTGTTAATACGATATATAAGGATCACATACTACACCTTTGATCATGAAATTTTGATTGTTTGTTGAATATTGCGAATTGCACTTGCAGTACATTGCATTCTTGCCCCCCCTATTTTTAATGCAATGCAAATCCCGTACTTGCAGCAAACTAAACTGATTTCATGCAAGTCATTTTCACAAGACCTATATACATGACCTACTGTTTATTATGGCATGTTAGTTTTGGCATAGAGTCATATGTAACCATTATTAACATTTCACAGACAGCTGGGTTCCTTGGGGATGGGACCATCATGGACTAAAGTTATTATTATTATTATTATTGACTTTTTTTTCTTTTTTTTTCTTGCTAGTAGTTGCAGAACATGGTTTAATATTGTAGTTGATTACCATAACACCTACCTTGTACAAAATATCAATAATACTGAAATAAACAGTTTGTGTTTTACAATATGTACACTTAAAAACTAAAGATGTCATTATAAAAAAATGTTCTTTCGTTCGTCATTATTTTTTTTTCCTTTATCATCTTCCTCTCTTTTCGCTATGATATTTTTTTCCTCTCTCTTTCTGTTAGATTAGGGAGTTCCACCTCTAGGATTACTAGCAGTTTATCCTGAAATTCAAAAAACATCTGAATCTACTATCTGATACATCTTAAAACATTGACGATATTATCTCTAAAAACATTGTTGACGAGACTTAGAATCTCTTTATAATCTAGTGCATTAGTATAGAGTTTTCATAAGAAATCAGTCGGACACATAGATTGCTGCAAGTAGGAGTATTCCTCTGATTGCCAAAATTGATCCTGCATTTTTCTCATAAAGTCTATGACCAGTATTTAGTGTACAAAAATTATTACCGGGAAAACCAACGAACTCCACAACTCTCTCCAAATAAAAATATCTAAAAATAATAAAACAGAGATCTGATCTTTTTCTCTCTCTCTCTCTGTATATATATATTTGCTTTCAGACGCAAAAGCTATTCTTCTCGCTTTCAGAGCTCCAATTCGGAAATCTAGGGCTCTTCTAATTTATAATCAATCAACAAAATTCGATCTCAATTTCATCACCGTAAGTTTTTAGCTCAATTTCAATCAATGCTTCATTGTACTTTGTGATTCATTACTTACTAGTGTTGTTGTTACAAGATCTCTGTTTTGGTTAAGTACCATTAATGGTTTCTGTTAGATCTGTGTTGTAATTTTGTGACAGATGTGATTGTTATTGTACTTCGATGAGATATGAGGGGTGCCGACACGATTTTTTTGAGTTATTTCATAATTTATTTTTGTGGGTGTCGGTGCTTCAAAAGTTTAAAAATCACGGCTTGCTGGCTGCAATTATAGAACATGGCAACTAGTGGGGAGAGAGAGAGAGAGAGAGAACATTTTTTATTTATCATTGGGTGAATGGGGGTGTGTTTATTTGATAAAAGCAAGTGGCTTTCTTCAGTTTTGTTTAGTTCTGGGTAAATGGTATAAGGTACACTATCTATCTATCTAGTTTATCTACCCTTTGTTTTGTTATTACTACTAAGAAATAGTGAAACTAGTGTGGGTTTGTGGGTATATAGGCACGTTGCTTGACTTGTGTTTTGTTGGATCTTGCTTGGGGTTGTTTTGTTTTTGCTGGGTTCACCTTTAATTGCTGAGATTTGATCTGGGTTGATTGAGTTTTTGTGTTTATAGTTTGATGGTAGAGTGTGTTTGACTGAAATGGTGGCGTCTTGTGGTCTTTCATTGCTTACTGGATTTAGTTGAATTGGGATTTCTGTTTTGAGGTCATATTTGTTTTTATTGGTAATTTGATGAGTGACCCTATCTTCAACCCAGATCTGTAGTGTCAGTTGTCTAGAAATTTAAATTTTATTCTACTTTTGTTGGTTTTGGTAAAGATTGCACCTATTTGCTAAGATGGCAACTTGGTTTTTGGTGTTGATATCTAGCATGAGTAGAAAGATCTAATATGCTGATTTAGTTCGACATTTGTGAGTCTTTGCTTTAACTGATCTTCGTTACAATACTATGGGTGTTTTTGGCCTTTTGGAATTATTGTGATGCATGCTTTTGAGCTGTAGTTTTTTAGTGGTTGTGATCCAAACTCTGTTTTTTATTCAGGATTTTGCCGTAACCTCAGTACAGCACGTGATGTTCCCTCTATAATACCTGTAGTGTTGTGGATTTAGAGCAGAAGCCAACCTAATAAGAAGATGACAAGGGGGAGAGCCGACGGTGCTCAAAAGACACGGTTAATTACTGCATTGTGTCTTGCAACAATTGTTCTTGGTTTTCTGTTTGTATATTACGGGTCTCTTTTGGAGCCCGAGTGGAACGTGGTACATCAACCTTAAGAAAACTTGGCTCATCTTATTTGGGTGGCGATGAAGAATCTGATCTTGGGAGCAAGCAAGATGAGTCTTCCAACAAGTTTGGGCAAGAAGACGGCGAAGATGACATCACTCCCAAGAGCTTTCCTGTGAGTTATTAAAGCATCTTAATATAAATTTCAGTAAAAAGGGATCTCATTTTTTAATACGTTAAAAATGATAGGACGGAAATATAAAATACCCATTTTCCAGTATTTTTTATTAAAAATAAATAAAATTTATAGTTCATCAAAATTTCTGTTTAATAAAAAAGCTTCGTCTATCTTTTTTCTTCGTTTTTTTTTTTTTACTGTAGGCATGCACCACTTTTTCTATTAACATTTCCTTTGAGCTTGTTTTTGGAGGTTCTTAGATATTTTTTCACAGAACCATTTGAGATACTTTTATAACTAAGTTTTCTATCAACTTGTTAGCTTCTCTATTTGTGCTTGAATTGTGTAACTGATGACATTTTTTGTTCTGTATTTGGAGGTTTGTGATGATCGACATTCAGAATTAATTCCCTGCTTAGACAGGCACCTTATATACCAAATGAGGTTGAAGTTGGATTTATCTTTGATGGAGCACTACGAGAGACACTGCCCTCAGCCTGAAAGGCGTTTGAATTGCTTGATCCCTCCACCTTCAGGCTATAAGGTTTGATCATCATTTCTATTATGATTCATTAAAATTATGTTGAAGATTTTTTTGTCTCTTATTCATATTTCATATTGCAGGTACCAGTCAAGTGGCCAAGAAGCAGAGATGAAGTGTGGCAAGCAAATATACCTCATACCCACCTTGCAAAAGAGAAATCTGACCAAAACTGGATGGTTGTGAAAGGTGATAAGATCGTATTTCCGGGGGGAGGAACTCATTTTCATTATGGAGCTGATAAGTATATTGCCTCCCTTGCAAACGTAAGAACTATTTCTCTGGCCTAAGTTGTATATACTCGTGAATTGCGAAATGGTTCTAATGCCGATTATGTTTGTGTACTATGGTAATCTTCATCACCTGTTAGTGTTGACCTTGTTAGAGCATCTCCAGTGGACTCCATAAATCCATCTATTGGGTAAAATAGGGAGTTAAGAGGTGAAAAAGAGATTTAGTCGTTTAGATTTAACCTATAAAGTATCCATGAATTCTTGTCTCCCTAGCTAAATCTAGTGTAAACGGTGATGGTCTTATAAGGGGTATTGAGAATGCTGGAAGCCGTTTGGAAGGTCCAAGAATATTGAAGTTTTTTCTCTATTCAAACCATAGGTGTCAGTTGTATAAATCCAATTCAGCAGCTAGTACGACAAGTCTGTTATGTGTAGAACAACTTTTTCTAACCAGCAAAAAGACATTAGGTGGAAAATAGTAGCTTTCTCCACCAAGGCTATGGTAGATGCTTTTAGGATTGTTCTAATATACATCTATTTTTATTTTCTTTCGTAATTGTTTTGTTTTTTTTACTTGATTGCAGATGCTTAACTTCTCACGCAATAACTTAAATAATGAGGGAAAGATCCGGACAGTTCTTGATGTGGGTTGTGGAGTTGCAAGTTTTGGGGCTTATCTTCTTTCATCTGATATAATTGCAATGTCTGTAGCACCCAATGATGTGCATCAAAACCAGATTCAATTTGCTCTTGAGAGAGGAATTCCTGCATATCTTGGTGTGTTAGGGACAAAGAGACTCCCTTACCCTAGCAGATCTTTTGAACTTGCTCACTGTTCTCGTTGTAGAATTGATTGGCTTCAGAGGGATGGGATCCTCTTACTTGAATTAGATAGATTGCTCAGACCAGGAGGCTATTTTGCTTATTCTTCGCCGGAAGCATATGCACAAGATGAAGAGGATCTTCGAATATGGAAAGAAATGAGTGCTCTTGTAGAACGCATGTGTTGGAAATTGCTGCCAAAAGAAATCAAACTGTGATTTGGGTCAAACCTTTGACGAATGACTGTTACAATGAAAGAGAGCCTGGTACACAACCTCCTCTTTGCCGATCTGATGATGACCCAGATGCAGTGTGGAACGTGAATATGGAAGCTTGTATCACACCTTACTCTGAACGTGAGTAGCCTAATACCCATGTGTCATTATTGTCAATTATTTTCTTCTCCTCTCTGTGCAATGCATGTACATTAGATTTAGATCCACTTTAACTTGATGAGGTAGGCAGAATTAATGGTCAAAGGGCAATTAACCCCCTTTCCTACGGATGCCTGTTTTCAGTAATCCTCTTGATGCTAATAAGGGGGTCCAACATGAGAGTGCTTTCTTGTATTAATGTTTTTTTGCGTTGTTACGTCTCACGGGCAACAGATTTTTCTGTTCTTTTACAAGACATCAAAATCCTTTCCATTCTATCATATTACCTTCTAAAAACATACTTGAATTAAAGGTTGGTTACTTGAACTTGTGCTGACTTTGTCTAGTATTGGTTTTTTCAGAAGTTGAGAGAACAAAGGGGAGTGGATTGGCTCCTTGGCCAGCTAGGTTGACTTCTCCTCCTCCACGTCTTGCTGATTTTGGTTATTCCAATGAAATTATTGAAAAAGACACGGTAATCCCCTTTGCCATTTTTTGAGTTATTACAGAATGAGAAATTGATAATCTGATTTTTAATATTATTCTGTGGTACAGGAAATTTGGCAAAGGAGGGTCGCGAGTTATTGGAATCTTTTGGATTCAAAGATTAAAGCGAACACACTGAGGAACGTGATGGACATGAAGGCACACTTGGGGTCCTTTGCCGCAGCACTGAAGGGCAAAGATGTATGGGTTATGAATGTTGCTCCTGAAGACGGACCCAACACACTCAAGCTAATATATGACAGGGGCCTTATAGGCTCTGTGCATAACTGGTACGTGAAACAATTTTGTGAAAATCGGCGATTCTTAGCCTGTTATGAAAATACAGATTGTGCAGCCCTTAAGGTAGTGTGTGTCCCATGGTCCTCAAGAGTATTAAGTTGCATCTCCTGCAATAGTCTCTTATATTTGTTTTCTTCAAATAGACCCTAGTGCCCCCAAACCTCATGGTTTATAATATTGTCCAGAATGACACACTGGTCCTCCAAATCTCCGACATATTGTAGAGTATCTCATTTTTGCCTTTATTAGTTAAATTTCCTTGAAAAATTCTGATACAAGTTTTATACATGTGTAGGACATATATTCCCAATCCCCGTCCACATGTTATGTTCAGGATATATAATCTAACTGTTGTGATCCAATTTTATTGTTTAGATTATAGCGTATTATTGTACCATTTAACATCCCGGTGTCACATGCCATAGTTAGTAAAATAGCATATCAATTAGATTGGTAATATATCTCGATATTAAGTCTTTGACCTGCTCCTTGGAAGTGACCAAGGTTTGGAATGTTCTTAACGAACTGATTCCTTTGAATCAATAAGGGTAATGTAGAAATTAGTAAATAGTAAATAGTAAATTGATTTGTTGTTGTTGTCGACAGGTGTGAAGCATATTCTACGTACCCACGAACTTACGACCTCCTTCATGCTTGGACTGTCTTCTCAGATGTTGGAAAGAAGGGCTGTAGTGCTGAGGATCTTCTGCTAGAGATGGACCGCCTTTTAAGGCCTAGCGGCTTCATCATTGTCAGAGACAAGCGTCCAGTAGTAGAATTCATTAAGAAGTATTTAACAGCATTGCACTGGGAAGCTGTTGCAACATCCGATCCCGTCTCAGAGCAAGATGACGATGAAACCGTGTTTATCATTCAAAAGAAAATGTGGTTCAGTAGCGAAAGCCTCAAAGATTCCGAATAAGGTCTTCACAATTTTGATATTTTTCCTTGTGCCTGGCATCAATCAAGAAGTATGGTCCAGGTATATCCTGGTAGTAATATTTTTTTTTTTACATGTAGCACTAGTACGTGGTTCTGTTTTATTTATGGAATCTCAATTCTTTTTCTCGACAAGCTTGCTTCATTATCTATGTGGACTGAAACATGTAATAGTTTTTTTCTGGGTAAATAAGAAATATCATTTCCTTGTTTATTTACATGAACATATTTCCGGAGGTTCAAGTGTGAGTTTCTATTCTTTCATTGCTGCATTTGTTTTCAAATAAAATCAAGTCGGATAAATGTTACGAGGCATAGGTTTGTTTTCCAGATATCAGAGATAAATTAACATTTTTCATTATCTTCTCTTCCCTAAAGTATGGAATGGTTATGCAGATGTTGGCATAATCTCAAAATATTATTAAATTTTCAGAATCCACAAGTAATTTCTATGATATCTTCCAAACTAAGGTAACTGTGTACTAGCCTGTGTACAATCATGAATGATGGACATTGTGTTGAATCGAGAGAAGTGATGTGGTTTTGACCAATCCGTGAACCCTTAGAAACATACACCCGGTGACCGATTCGTGAACCGTGACACACATGCACCCTGTGATTGAGCAATATTAAACATGGTGATGAGGCCCCTATTCTACACGCTGTTTTAAAATCTGAGCCGCTCCGACCAATTAACAGATTGTGGAAATCCGGTTTAATACAACCACATATCGAAAACTGCTTCATATTTCTTAGCTCGGTCGCTGTGAACCGCTGGTCCGCTGCCGATTATCTAACATATCACTGGTTCAACTGGCCCCATCCAACAATAACCAATAAATTGCCGGCCGGGTCATGGTCGACCCAAACATTTAAAAGAAGTAGTTGGTTCCCGGTTCATTGTATTTGATTCTATCTTTGCAACCCTAATTTCTCTCTCAAACTACAACAAGCTGTGAAAAGGTACAAATTCTTTCTCCCTTAACAGAGAGCCCAAAGATTAAAGTTGGGGTATTTGTTTGATTTTTTTAGCTACTATGTTGTTTCTGCAAATGGGGTTAGTGTTATTATATATAAAAAACTTAGTTTGAATTGTGATAAATGATAATTGGTCTTAGTAATGAAAATTATCTAGTTTAGGGAAATGGGGGTAAGTTGTTTTGTAATTTTAACAAATTATGTGATGTTTGTAGATTGTTGAAGCTGATTTTGAGCTGAACTCGACTCGAAAAGATTGAGGGAACACTTAGAAATAGAACCCAGTTGTTGTTCTGTTTTCAGATTCGGAGAAGCCATATATTCGTGTATTAATCTCCGGGGTTCTGTTTTAGTAGTGGGGTAAAGATGGGGTGTACAATGTTTTCTAATAAATGTACAAGTGATGTTGGATGTTTTCGAGAATTGCTTGGGTATGACAACCATAGAAATGTTGATGGGGTTGGGGGGTGTATGGCAGTCAGAGTTTCTTCGTTTAATGATAGTTGCTTGAGCAAGAGAAAGGTTAAGCTTGGGTCTAGCTTACAATCTAATGGAGATTTTGGGTTTCGGAGAAATGTGGGGCAGAAGATAAGTGTTTACGTAGATAAAGTAAATGAGGTTGAGGATTGTGAGTTAGAGGGATCTGTAATGGGTGTTTCGAGTGAGCCCTCAACTGAAAGAGATATGGAGTTCAAGAGATATAGGAATATGCGGTTATTGAGTTTTGATGGACCGTTCATTGAGAATGATGAAGAATCCAACAATGATATATTTCGTAGTTTTTGCGGTCACGGGAAGTTAATGGAAGCGTCGAACATGGTTGATGTGATGGCACGCGTAAGCCAAATTCCTCATTTCCACACTTGTATAAACCTAATTCGAGGACTTGTGAGGATTGATCGGATGAAAAAAGCTTTGAAAGTTCTTAAGGTCATGGTTATGTCTGGTGGGGTTCCAGATATCATCACGTATAACATGGTGGTTGGTGGTCTTTGTAAAAATGGAATGTTGAATTCTGCTATTGAGGTGTTGGAACAGATGGGATTGAGTGGCTGCCCTCCGGATGTGATTACATATAACACCATACTCCGTTGCATGTCTGACCAAGGTCGATTTGATTTTGCAATTAGATTTTGGAAGGAACAATTGAGAAAGGGTTGCCCTCCTTATGTGATGTCTTACACTATTCTTATTGATCTGGTATGTAGGCATTGTGGAGCTGTAAGAGCTTTGCAGGTACTGAACGATATGGAAATTGAGGGTTGCTATCCCGATATTGTGACTTACAACTCCCTGATTAGCTCTACTTTTAAAGAGGGAAAGTACGAAGAGACCAAGATGGTGATCTTACATCTTTTATCGCGTGGAATGGAGCCAAATGTAGTCACGTACAATAGCCTTCTTCGTCGCCTCTGCAACTATGGATACTGGGATGAGGTAGACGAAATCATTTCAATCATGAAAGAGACTTCGAATTCTCCTACTATTGTTACTTGTAATACTTTGGTCAATGGTTTATGCAAACACCGGCTCTTGGATCAAGCTATTAACTTCTTAGATCAAATGATTGATTGGGGTTGCGCTCCTGATATCATCACTTATAATATTCTTCTGGCGGCACTTTGTAAAGAAGGAATGACTGATGAAGCTTTTCATATACTTAACTCGTTAGGAGGTATTGGCTGTTCTCCTGTTTTGATCACTTACAACACCATTATTGGTGGATTAACAAAGAACAGAGATACAAGGAAAGCAATGGGGTTATACTATAAGATGATTGATAATGGTGTTAGTCCTGATGATATTACTTACCATTCTTTAATTTCGGGTTTTTGCGGGGAGGATCTAGTCGAGGAAGCCATGGAAATGCTGAAGGAAATGGAAAGGAGAAACGAAAAGATAAGAACTAGTACATTTAGTGTTGTGATACAGGGATTATGCAAAAATGATAAGGTTGATCTTGCAATTCAAGTTTTAGGTATGATGATCTCTGGTTGTCGGAAGCCAAATGAGATGATTTATGTCACTTTAATCAAAGGGATTGCTGCTGCAGGTATGAAAAAGGAGGCTACCAAGTTACAAAGAAATTTGATCAAGCGCAAGATCCTAGGAGCAGAAACACTGTTCGTGTAGTCACTAGTATTGCAGAGATACTTATAATGAGATGACTCTGGGAGTTTTTTGTTGGTTAACATGGAGACTAGTTGTACAGAAAGAATCTACTTCAGTAGTAATTTTTTCTTCTCAATTTTGTTTCTAATTATAAAGCTTTGTAGGACATGTGACATGTAACACTTGAATTTGGGTTTCACTAATTAACTTACCTTGTAAATGTTACATCAATTCTCCTCTGCTAATTTACCTTGTATAGATATATAGATATTACTTATAGACAAATATCAGTGACTTACTCGTCTACCTTGAGCCAATTTGCCTATAAGGGCACAGCCTAATTAGTCATCATTGACATTGTCATCATGCTAGGGCCAACAACATATGTGAATTTTGGTTGAATTTTTTTCTTAGGATGTTAAGAGCTAAAGGTCACGGGTTTTATTATTTTTGCAGCAAAATTTGGTATTGGATTACTAATACAGGTCTAAGAGGTCTGTCTCAGACATTTTAAACCAAAAGAATTGTAATTTGGGGATTGGGCATGTGTAGTTTTCTCTGAGGGAAAAAGTAAGCAGTAGAAGATGATAGTTGGTCCTGTAGCCAAGCTCGTGTTACAACGTTCTCCTCATTTTTATTAGTTAAGCTCTCAAACTATCAAAGCGACTTGAGCTGTTACAAAAACTGCTTGGGCTGGTGAACCGCATACAATAAGATTTTTCTTGAAAGAGCATATAATAAGTTGATATAGGAACTTTGCCCATGATGATGACCCGTTTGTGCGAATTGCAATCCATCGAGGTGAAGCTTATCCAGTGTAGACTTGAGCTCTATAAAGCGCTCAATGCCTCTTTACATGTCTGAACAATCAATGTGTTCAGAAGGCTCAAAATGGTGTATTGGGCTTCAGACCACTATCAGCAATCTTCTATTACCATTTATACTAATTTATCATCTCTTTGCTATTTTTAGCCAGTTGAAGAAGGGCTTTACTTAAGATGCCTTCCAGGTCAATGGCCTTATTAGTAGCCATGTAAATAACGAAAAGAGGAAGAAAATTTGTAAATATAGGGCGAGATGCAAATTTTTCATGAATTATCATGTTTCAAAAGAGATAAAAAAGGATTTAGTGACAGAAATTTATCTGTTAAAATCTTTACATTTGAATCTTCATATACAGCTACAGGTAAACAGGGTACAATATGTTCTTTGGTAGCTTCATAGTTCCACTGACAATTGCTTTCTTTCACACTACGCATTAATATCCATTGCAATTCTGTAATTGTAATGGACTTATTTCTAATACTCGACCTAAAGCCAATATTCGAGCTCTAGCTCGACTGAATACAAAGCCAGTTCGGAAACTCAAGCCCAGGTCTCAGCGTCCGACCTCATCAACAAACACATGGCACATTCAAGACACATTATGGAGCAGTTACAAGAGTTACTCGACCTACATGAAGAGTCATCAATATTGTAACGTTTGTAACCTCCCTCATTAAAGCTCATAACGGTCGTATTATGAGACCTATATAAATGAGCAGAGGAACACACAAAAAGGGGAGGCAGATCTGATGATCTCTGTGAACCACACACACATTTATCTCTCTCCATGTAATAGATTAGCACTCTATAAACAACTCCCTCTTTCAAAATTTTCAGGAAGAGGTCGTGGTTTGTCACCTATTTAAATGTTTTTCACGCTAAACTCTGTGTTTATAGCTGGTAGTCTATCTACATTTTCTATATTTCACTGATGTAAGACGTGTTTTCGACCTCCTAGATAAAAGCTTTTCCATGCTAAACTCTGTGTTTATAGCTGGTAGTCTATCTACATTTTCTATATTTCATTAGATATGGCGCTGTCTGTGGGAACGAAGGTTATACTCATTGTTCTTCAACCAGTTAATTTTTTTCTAAAGAATGGCAAATCAAGATCTGAACATACAAATCGTCCGGACCGATGGCACCGCCGGAGCAACCATACGACGAAACCAAGCCAACGCCGAGCCTATATCACAGTCCTCTAGTGGGGCCGAGCAAACAAAACCTCTCTCTCTCAATCAAGATGAAATTTCAGATTATCACAAACATCATCGTCATCGTCATCTCCAAATAGCAACAAGCTCAAATTCAAGCTGATTGTGACTCCACCAATGTTCAGATCAACAGCTGATTGCAATAAATGTTCAGGTCGCATTAGTTCACCATCAACAGCTTTGCCAATGCGAGTTATGATCCCGGTTGAGGGCTCCCCAAATCGAAGCCAATGTTCAGATCTGTCAACCCAATGTTCAGAAGCAAGAAGAGGATCCCAAGATTCAGATCTGTCAACCCCATGTTCGAATCATCTCTACAGCAGCAGTTCGTAAAGCATAGTCAAACTACCTCTACAGCAGCAGTTCGTGATTGACATCTATCTTCGGCATAACATTCGACATCAAACAGTTCGTGAAGCTCGAACTTGAACTTTGCCTTTCTCGACCTAAACACAAATGCAAGAACACCGCAAACTGTATATGTCAAAGATGGATACGCTCATTGGAGTTGCCACCAAGTATGATGCCAACATTACTCACTTTATATGCTTGATGCTCCTGTTCTGTCATCTGATAGTCACCCACTCCAAATATTTATATGGCGATGCTGCTTTTGCTCTTCTTTTTATCTCTGCAATCAAGCTCCAATTCGAGCTAAGCTGACAATCCAATTCAAACTCGAGCGAACTGATATAAGCTCGAGCTATAATCTTCGACAACAAAAGAGAAAGCAGTTCGCATATCAATTTTGAATCGAGTTGGAATTCGGTCGAACTCAACAATAACAGGTCTTCAAACGACCTCAACAATGAGGTCTTTCATTCACTCTCCATGAATCGAGCTCTGCTTCAACAACAAAATCAGCAATAGCCACAAACTTGAAGGTCTTTCTCGCATTCTCGATCTTTTTAAACAACAATATCAAGCAACAATAAATACCACATTGATTCAATCAAAGAAAGAAAGAAAATAAGAGATATTGGAGATGGCATCGAACAACATGCAAGTCTTCAATCGAACTCAACAGTTCGAACTTGCTGTTGCTGCTGTAAACTCACTAGGAGCATACTATGCAAACAATCGGCGAACGGTTGCCCGAACTGTAAGCTATTGATATTGAGATCAATCGATTCTGTATGATGTAGAGATTATTCGAGCTTAAAGCTTATCGAACTGCTACTGCTTATCGAACTGCCGTTGTATAAAATTTGGGTTTTGCGATCCCGCTTGAGATAAGTCGACGAACTGTTTTGTTGCACGAACTGTTGAGTTCGAGCTGTATAAAAATGTTTGTGAACTGTTGAAACTGCTGGGTTAGCGAATTGTCGTCGTAACTGCTGCTGCCGAATTGTTCATATGCAGTCTCCTTCATCGACACAAATATCAAGTCATTGATGCTTCGAAGATGCTGAGAGGGAATTGCTTGTTCCCAAATCATGGTGGCTGTCCGAACTGTAGCTATAAGAAATTGAGTTTTACGAACTTATTTGCAAATTGCCTTGGGGCTGTCCGAACTGTCCGAACTGTTTGATATAATTCAAACTGCGAATGAGCTGAAGGTCTACATGAAATGCTGATGTTGAATGTTATGCAGGTGTCAATCACGAACTGTAAGTCGTATTGAGGTTACACAAACTGTTGATTTGACCTATTGCTGTTGAAGTTGTTGTTGCTGTGAACTTGGCATATTAGTTGTAGTAGTAGCTGGTGGTCTTTGGCATCTGTTCGTCATTAGCTTGGGACACCAAAAACAAAATTATAATGGCTCATTAGCATTGTGAAATTTGAGCAATCTTGTGAAGAGATTGAGATGCTGAGGCCGGGCTCGCCCCGAGAATAGTTGTTGGCTTCCATATGAAGACATTTGATGATGGAGATACTTTCTTGGTTCTGAAGTTGTCGTGCCCATGAGAAGAGATGAAGCCATTGGATTCTCTGTTATTATTGTTGTTGTTGATCTTGATTCGCGAACTGGTGAACAATATGGTATTGTTGTTGCTGATCAGGAGTATTGCTATTGTTGATCATGTTGTTGAAAATATGAGGACGAGCATTGAGTCTGAATCTGAAGTTGGGCTCGCTTCGGGTATGATTGTATGTATTGGCCGAGCGTTGTGTCTGAATCTGAAGTTAGGCTCGCCCCGAGTATAAGTTTGAATAACGAGCTCGATAATAAGTTGTAATCGCCTCGAGTACCTCGACCTCGAGCGACTTAATAAGATGATATCAAGCATTAAGTCTGAACCTAAAGTTGGGCTCGCCCCGAGTATGATTGAATGTGTTGGTCGAGTGTTGTGTCTGAAGCTGAGGTCGAATTCGCCCCGAGTATTCATAATGAGATTGAATATTGAGTCTGAAGCTGAGTATTATATACTGGCTGTTGGAGAACTTGGCACCACAGTGCCAAACCCTTTGTTGTTCTTGATGATAACCATAGGTCCCATTGTTGTGAGTTCTTAGTGTGAAGAAAACTGGATATAAACGTTTCTCCCCTGATACTGGGCTGAATTTAGGAGGTTCATAGTTCATCGGAAAAGCACCAGCAAAAACCTGCGGAGAAGAGTCAAAGGGTCTTCTGCCGAATAACTAAAGGTAACTCTGTATTACGAGACTCATTCCACCTTGGACCTTTTCAATTCAAAGTTTCCTCGTAATTAGTATTTGACCTAGTATTTAGCTAAATTAGTTGTTCTCTACTATATGACTACTCATACCTAAAACCTATAAATATATCTTGATGAAATAAATTGTAAAGAGTAATAAGCAACAATTCAATATAAGCTTTGCTTCTTCTTGTTTCTTTGGTCATATACAATCTAACACTCTGCTTCATTTGTTATAAGCTTTAAGAGACTTTATTATTTTCTCCAACTGGTACTCGTTTCGACCAAATAACAGAGAGTCTGCTCCCAACTAAGAAGTTTGCATTGCTGAGTGTTCAAAGGATAGATCTACCAACCCACTCCTTGTATGAATCGTTTCGATTGGTTGATGTGGTTGTTGTTGCTCTTGGTGTTGAAGAAGATCGTCTGTGCGAGAGAGACCTTCAAGCTTGTGGTTGCTGCTGATCTTGTTGCCAAAGATATTCGACTTGAAAATTTGGGATTGGGTTTTCACTAATTGTTACTGTAGAGATCATTCGAACTAGCTTCACGAACTGTCGAATTCAAAATGCTGCTGTAAACAGATTCTTCCTGCGGATTATGACGATTTGAGTGCGAGAGAGATCGATTGAAAAATGCTAATTTGTTGAGATCGTTCAAGCTTGATTCAAAGAGGTTTTCTGTCGAGTTCGAGTGAGCGAAGAACGCTAATTGTTGAGGTCGAACATTGGTAGTTCAAGCTCGATTTTGATCGGAGAGGTAGGCCGTATTGTTGAGTTCGATTGAAGACTTGCATGTTGTTCGACCCCATCTCCAATATCTCTGATTTTCTTTCTTTCTTTGATTGAATCAATGTGGTTTTTGCTGTTGCTTGATATTGTTGTTTAAAAAGATCGAGAATGCGAGAAAGACCTTTCTTTCTTTCTTTGATTGAATCAATGTGGTATTTGCTGTTGCTTGATATTGTTGTTTAAAAAGATCGAGAGTGCGAGAAAGACCTTCAAGTTTATGACTATTGCTGATTTTGTTGTTGAAGCAGAGCTCGATTCATGGAGAGTGAATGAAAGACCTCATTGTTGAGGTCGTTTGAAGACCTGTTATTGTTGAGTTCGACCGAATTCCAACTCGATTCAAAATTGATATGCGAACTGCTTTCTCTTTTGTTGTCGAAGATTATAGCTCGAGCTCGATCGAGTTTGAATTGGATAATCCATCTTATATCAGTTCGCTCGAGTTTGAATTGGATTGTCAGCTTAGCTCGAATTGGAGCTTGATTGCAGAGATAGAAAGAAGAGCAAAAGCAGCATCGCCATATAAATATTTGGAGTGGGTGACTATCAGATGACAGAACAGGAGCATCAAGCATATAAAAGTGAGTAATGTTGGCATCATACTTGGTGGCAACTCCGGTGAGCGTATCCATCTTTGACATATACAGTTTGCGGTGTTCTTGCATTTGTGTTTAGGTCGAGAAAGGCAAAGTTCAAGTTCGAGCTTCACGAACTGTTTGATGTCGAATGTTATGCCGAAGATAGATGTCAATCACGAACTGCTGCTGTAGAGGTAGTTTGACTATGTTTTACGAACTGCTGCTGTAGAGATGATTCGAACATGGGGTTGACAGATCTGAATCTTGGGATCCTCTTCTTGCTTCTGAACATTGGGTTGACAGATCTGAACATTGGCTTCGATTTGGGGAGCCCTCAACCGGGATCATAACTCGCATTGGCGAAGCTGTTGATGTCGAACTAATGCGACCTGAACATTTATTACAATCAGCTGTTGATCTGAACATTGATGGAGTCACAATCAGCTTGAATTTGAGTTTGTTGCTATTTGGAGATGACGATGACAATGATGTTTGTGATAATCTGAAATTTCATCTTGATTCAGAGAGAGAGAGAGGTTTTGTTTGCTCGGCCCCACTAGAGGACTGTGATATAGGCTCGGCGTTGGCTTGGTTTTGTCGTATGGTTGCTCCGGCGGTGCCATCGGTCCGGACGATTTGTATGTTCTGATCTTGATTTGCCATTCTTTAGAAAAATTTTAACTGGTTGGAGAACAATGAGTATAACCTTCGTTCCCACAGACGGCGCCATATGTAATGACCTGTTTTCTAGGAGGTCGAAAACACGTCTTACACCAGTGAAATATAAAAAATGTAGATAGACTACCAGCTATAAACACAGAGTTTAGCGTGGAAAACCTTTAAATAGGTGACAAACCACGACCTCTTCCTGAGGATTTTGAAAGAGGGAGTTGTTTATAGAGTGCTAATCTATTACATGGAGAGAGATAGATGTGTGTGTGGTTCTCAGAGATCATCAGATCTGCCTCCCCTTTTTGTGTGTTCCTCTGCTCATTTATATAGGTCTCATAATACGACCGTTATGAGCTTTAATGAGGGAGGTTACAAACGTTACAATATTGATGAGTCTTCATGTAGGTCGAGTAACTCTTGTAACTGCTCCATAATGTGTCTTGAATGTGCCACGTGTTTGCTGATGAGGTCGGACGCTGAGACCTGAGCTTGAGTTTCCGAATTGGCTTTGTATTCAGTCGAGCTAGAGCTCGAATATTGGCTTTAGGTCGAGTATTAGAAATAAGTCCATTACAACAATGATAGAGGAACAATCTATCTGGTGCTCTCTGAGAGAGTTTTATCCTTGTAGACATTGATCATAGAAAAAGTTTTGTTCAAACGTTTGAAGGAATCCCTGGAGAAAATATCTTTAGCAACAAGGGCATTGGCCAACTCCATTGCCTTTGATTTCCATCCAGCATAAGCCATACCTTCAGTCAATAATATATAAGTAGTTTCGTTAGGCCGACAACCCTCTTCTACCATTTTTGCTAACACATCTATGGCCATATCAATCCTATGTGCTTTGCACAACCCAAGGATCACTGTATTGTAACTAATAACCGTGGGTTTAAACATGCTAAACTCCATATCTCCCAACAATCCAATGGCTTCGTCCACCATCCCGTCCCTACACAAGCAAGATATGAGTGAGTTATAAGTAATCTCGTCTGGTTCGATCCCTTTCTCTAACATCTCTGAAACCATTCCCAAAGCAAGAGCCCTCTCTCCACTAAACCACAAACCACCAATCATTGTGTTATATGAGCTCGTGTTCGGAGAACAACCAGTTGTACTAAGTTTCTTGAACATCTCCAAAGCCCCATCTGCTTTTCCACACTTACAAAGAGCTGCCAAGATCGTGTTGTAGTTTACAATATCTGGTGCACACCCATTGGAAAGCATGTAATCCAAGAACTCAATTGCTAACTCCAACTTTCCTTCTTTGCAAAACGCTAAAATTAAAGGATCATAACTATAAGTATCCGGTTTCAAACCCCTTTCAATCATAACCTTTAGTACATCAATTGCATCCTCAACTTTACCATCATGACAGAGCGAATTAATCAAGATACTATGAGTAACCACGTTCAACTCACAACCCCTTTCGATCATTTCACCTACTAATCTCTCTCCATCCTTCCATCTCCCTAGATTCAAAAACGCCCGTAACAATGTATTATACGATATCACATCCGGTTCACAACCCCTCGTTGGCAAACTCTTGAGAAACTCGAATGCTTGATCCACCATACTTTCTTTGCACATTCCCTTAATAATTGCATTATAGGTATACATATCAGGGGAAAGCCCTCTCAAAGACATCTCATCCAAAAGCTTCATTGCTCCAATAATCCCACTTTCTACAATAGTCGCTTCTATCAAAATCGTGTAGGTAATCACCGATGGATGACAATTATCTTCCAACAACTGATCCAACAACTTCAAAGCCAACCCCAACTTCCCCCTACTACAAAGGCTCCCTATCAATATATTATACGAAATCACATCAGGCAAACAACTTCGACTCCTCATCCTATCGAAAACCTTACTAGCAAACTCCATCATATTCATCTTACAAAACCCACTAATCATCGCATTATACGCAAACACATCAGGGTCCCCATTATCCTCCAAAATCTCCATGACCCTAACCGCTTTCTCGACATTTCTCGTACTAAAAAACCCATTAATAAGCTTTGTACAAAAGATTACATCTGGTTTATACCCTTGGTTCACCAAACACTCAAGAAAATAGAATGACTCATTATATTTCCCAGCTTTACAAGACCTATTGAGGAGTTTTATCAAATGGGTTTCCTTAACATCTAGAGATTGAAAATGGGTTGAAGTTGTTTCATTAGAAAGCTTAATCTTTGATTGAGGTCTCAAAACATGGTCATTGAAGTTGGGGTTTGTTTTGCAAATAAAAATGTAGCTTTGGTGAGATGGTGAAGAGGGTTTGATGTGGGGACTAAATGGGATACAGTGAAGGAGAAACTCAGAGCAAAACATTGCCATGAGAGTAATAGTTTTAGTGATTCAAAACCATTAAAATTGTTGGAAAGAAAGAGAGAAAAAGTACCTCAAAATCTTTAGTAATCTCACTGTGAAGAATGAAAGATGGAGAGATAAGGAGATAGCATTATAGAGAGTGTTTTAGACTGAAAGTATCTCCAACAGTTTCGATGCTTCAAACTTAAAAATAGCTATCTCCTTTAAGAACTCCAAGCAAATATTAGAATTCGAGGTTCCATCTCAAAACCAATTGACAATGAGAAAAGTAGATCAGATCCTATATTTTGGGTTGCAATACTCGGTGTGTCCGATGGGGGACTATATATCTCAACAGTCAATACCATCCAAATTTCCCCATTACCATACCCGTCCCATTAAACATTTTTTTCCTCCCGGAATTCTCCACACCCGTCTTGTGACTTTATTACTAAAATCTCATGCATACACTGTTTGTACTATAATGGTTTTTTGTATTTTTACCATGCCCACCCCATAGCCCGTTAGGCTTCTACCAAAAGCGCCCCACCAGAGGCGGGGCAGGAAGGGTCGCATTGCTAGCACTATTTGGTAGAGATTATTTCTCCTTTTAAGACTAAAAACATCTCCAACAAAGTTTGGACTGGTGAGAGTTTCTTTTCCCTTTAATTAAGGCTTGCCCCCAAGCCCCAGCCCGGATTTAGATATGACACAATCCTTGTTCAACTAGGATCCTAATGAAATTAGGATATGTTTGCCCTAACCCTAATACCCTCTATATATAATGAGTCTTTCTACAAGTCTCATAAATATATTTTGCAACCCTATCAAAACTTTGAAGCGTACCAAGAAACAAGTCATCATCATCAGGTTGGTAAATAGTAAATACTAGTCTATGTTTCAATGTTAATTTTGATATGTTGGTGTGTTTGTATTTGAGAGAAAGATATATGGATTCATATAATTATGCATGCATGTGAGATAATGAGATTTCAAGTGTAGTAAAAAATAGATAGGTGTTATCCTTAGAACTATATGTGTATTGTATTTGGTTTAAACCGATGTGCGTTTTCTCTCGAAATCATTGATGATGGATCGTCCCTTTTAATTAAACTTGTTTTCTTTGATTCAATGCAGAAAGTATTTGCTATATCAATCAATTGTGTTTCAAAGATGGAGCAAATGCAAAGCATAGAGATCAACATAAATATCGGTGTAGAACTGCTCAGGGGCAATTTGAATATTGAAGTGTTTGAAACCGTTGGACTTGAAAACCATATTGACTATGAAGATGAAGGACAGAGCTTACACGAAGAGCATCAACGCTCTCGCTTAAATGAGTTACTTGACATGAGAAATTCGGAAAATTCAAGTTTAGCCCCTTTAAACATTGAGGAACTTAACTTAAAATCTCGGGAAGTTGACTTGCTTGTACATGAGTTAACCTACCTTCACTATAATTTTAAAGATCAATACTCTAATGAGGTTAGTTTTACTTCAACTTTTCTCGTAGATTTTCGTGGATTTGAAACATAAATTTAACTGTGACAATTGAATTGTGATTTCAGGAGTACAATGCAGCGCAAGAGAAGATCATAAGCGCAAAGGTGAATCCTGATTTTCGTGTGAAGACTATACCATATGTTTTGTCTCCAAGTACGGATGAGGAGAGCGAAACATGTGCCATATGCCTGGTAAGATTTCATGTTGTCTTTAGGCCCCAACTTATCTTGTACAATTTAATTCGATGATAACAAGTTGGACTGACTGTGATATTGGTTTGTGTATTTTACAGGACGAGATCAAGAATGGAAAAAACATTGGCTCGCTACAATGTGGGCACGAGTACCATATCAACTGTATAAAGCGATGGTTGCGGGTAAAGGACCTTTGCCCCAAGTGCAAAAGGCAGTGTCTGCCTTTCTAAAATGTTGTTACAACTGGAAGTCGTTCGAGTTATTTCATTGTCTGTACAAGATAGTTTCAAAGCTTGGAAGATTAGTATACTTCATTGAAATCAATGTGCTTTTGCATGTATTCATTTGATAATGTCGCAAACGTTTAATGTTTCTGAACTCGAGTCTAGCCTGAATCCAGTAATCAAAAAAGTCTCAATCTAATACAATTAGAATACATTCCACATTCAACATTGTATCTAAGTTTAAGGTTTAGACTTGCACAATTTCTTCTGTGTATATCAATGAAGACGATCAGACATTGCTAATGCTAGCCGAGTCAAATGAAGTTCTGAAACACAAACTAAAACTTCTCTATTTTTGAAATTCAATCACCCTTTAAAATTGATCTGTTATATAATTAACAAAAATATCCTTTCCGACAGATCTCTTTGTGCTTCTACAAAAATTTCCAGAGGAATTGAGGTGTTTAAATTACTTGAATTGGGAATAAACCTATAAAGAACTAGATGGCAAGCTCTTCCTCTGATTTTTTTCTTCTATAACAAAGTAACAAAAGTTTTCAGGCAGATTTCAGCTTGGACGATGTCGAAGCAAGATGGGAAAGTGTCCGGTGTCCCACAAACAGTAGGAAGATCCCTAAGAATCCAAGGGTCTTCAATGTAGTGAACAAATCCAACTGCACACGAAGGGAAAAAAATTATCACAAACATTAGTTACTCTCGAAATGATAACTGCGAGCGTCCCCCATTAATGTGGGGGAAAAAATTGCAACTCAAAAAAACACTTCTGTAAGAGAAAGTTCCGTCCCAACACTAATCTGAGCAATTTTTGGCATGGGTATAGTGAAACTCGTTTACATTAGAAACACTAGGAAAGAAAACGACTAAAAGGCGTACCCCTATGTTTCCATAAACCATCTTATGACTTATTTGCTCTTATGTCGATGAGCAACATAGACATTTTCAATATTTTTGCATTTGACCACGTGCAAATGAAAAAGCATTGTAAAGCCAATACAATATAAACATTATGGATGTCAAATCACAGGGGATGCTTCAAGGATCATAGAAAAATAGTTAGAGAACATACCTTCATCCAGAAAAGCAGGTACAATGACAAAACTGCAGCAAGGCCAACGTGGAAAAGAAGGGAGAACGTAGCTGGTGCTGCTGAAGTAGGGAAATTCTTCAAGTTTACACCAAGACTCATCAGCTGCAAAATGTCAAGGAAAAATAATAAAATTAATCTAAGTTTTTGTACGAAAGAAAATACAGAGCATGTTCAGAAGAGAAGAACAGACGCACCCCAATTAAGAACCCAATAAAGGGTAAAATGGTAAGACCCGTGAACACAAAAGAGAGCTCTTGAGGTGGGCGCTTCTCAGGTACTCTGAAAATGTGGTTAATCTCCTGTTTAGGTCCGAATCTTGAGTAAGGTTCAACAGGTTGTATAGGTGGATGTGCTGCTTTCTCAGGTGCTTCTGGTAGATCCAACTCAATATGTCCTAAACATCTTATGAATGAGTTTTCCTGGAAAACAGAACTTGACATGCTTAGCAATCCATGACATTACAAAATATAAGGGAAAACTTAAGGAAGTGAGCAAATGTTTACCATTGAAGAATCACCGACTGTGAGCTGCATTTCATATGTTCCTGATAGATAGTAGAACTTCTCAACCAGACCAAGAAAGTCCTGAAATGTTAAAAATGTTATCATGCGCTGGAAGTTTAATAATATATAATTTTTTTGAGAGATCGGTAGGTCCCATACTTTGATCTCCCATTCCGCTTTATTTGGATTAAAATTGTTTAATTGGTATTGTTTCTAGATTACCACTCTGCGGCCAATCAGAATCGGACATGGAGTTATGATACTCACGATACTGAAAGACACCAAAAATCGCAGTATAGTTTTTTTTACCTACATACTTCGATTCTGGTGGGTCTTTTGATGTAGCCCAACTAAGAATGCTGAGGAAGTGGTATTCTAGAATTTTTGTGTGAATATTACCTACCTCAGAGGATTTCGTGTCTAAAATGAATTAACCATTTAAATCGTATCCAAGTAGACTCAAATTCTAGATGTCATTTAGCATTATATACATTATATATAGGCCTGTTTCGTTCAAAGCTTTCATGGAAAAGTAGTAACTTGACGAATCTTTCAAACAAAATACTTAGTAAATAAATATTTCATCAAGTGTTTAGAGTAGTGGTAGTACTTTTTTATATTTGCCAAAGTTGCACAATGAAGAGCCTTAAGCCCAGAAGTGACTAAATAGTTCTTTTACACGCAACATTTTCTGACCTAAAAAGCCAATACATCATTTAAAAACTTGTTGTCAATATGTTCCGCAAAACAACTTTTATTTTTACAAAACTTATAGATAAGATCACTGCCAAAGGGTTGATAAATAAGTAAAGGCAACTTGTTTGGCATACCGCTAAAGCGTCACCCCGTCATATGAGCTTTTACGATAAAACTGATAAAGCAGACTTACTAATATTACTTCAAAATGTTTCCCAGAGTTGCTCACGAGAAAAACATGCTCAACTTTGGTCTCATGCCTTAACTTGAGGAACACCTGAAACAAATAAATTTGCATTCCATCAGATATGAACAACAGCATCATCATTCAGGTGATAAAAAAAGGATACATTAACCAGATACCTGGTGTGGCTTAAAAGAATAGCCAAGAGGAGTGGCCAATTGGAAGGAGAGACGCAACTTTTGCAAATGGTTTGCCGACAGCGACAGAGCAGATTCTTCAGATAAATCTAACCTGGTTCAAATCAACATCAGGCTTAGGTTTTCATTAGATGGATAAGATAGTTGATAAATTGCTACTGAAATGAATGCCTCTTGATAAGTGATTCACGGAGTGCCTACGTACATAATTTTTTTAGCTGAGCTATATACACGATATCTTAATTTATAGAATTAATACAGTGAGTAAAATTAACAAGTGACAGGTGCAGACTTTACTTTTTCTTGATCTCTACGCTCACAAGATCGCTCTCCAAAACTGCGATTTCTGCTCCGTCGACTTTGACGAGTCCTGTGACAAATATTGGCACCTGAGTTTGACCTCCAGTAGAATATATGTTCTTATGCTCAGGATCACGAAGTAAAACCTAAAAAAAAGCTTAAAAGAGTCAGGTCCAGACTTACAACAACACAGCATGAAGATTCAATTTTAGGAGACAAAAAGAAATAGTGGGGTTACCCTAAAAACAAACGTGTACTTCCCAACATCAAAACCCTTGGCAGAAATGTCCAAATAATGGGCAGAGCTTTCAGTATCAAACTCAAGCTCCTGTATTACAAAACAAAGTTAGGACCATTAGAGCATAAGGCAGATAAAGCAATGTAGAGTCATCCAAGTTAAAATTAGCTACTGTGAGTTTATATAAACTGAATAAACTCAAACAGAAAATGGACATACAAAAACAAAAGGCAAAACAGTAGGAGAAAACAAAAGTATACCCAGGAATATTGTTTTTAAAAAGGTTATCTCCAAAAATGTATACCTGGTTTTCTACTACAGGGGTGCCTTTTGAGCTGGAGCTGACAGCTTGTACAAGTTTCACTGTCAATGGAGGTGCTTCTGAACCCAGTACAGTATTCACATTAACCTGAAAAAAATCAAAAATTATAATTTCCATTACCTAAGTCAGTTCATAATAAAAGCGTACTACTTCAATGAAACAAGACATAGCAAAATAAGTATAGCTTTTTTCACGTATATTTTCATTAAAATCTTTATGATATATTGTGACTTGGACCCACATAAAAAAATAACATTGTGACTTAGTTACAAATTTTGGGGTATTCTAGCTAAAACATACAAACTCCCCTCCAAAACAAATCCCACGAAAACATACAAACTCCCCTCCAAAACGAATCCCACGAAAACCCCACGTGTCTACTCGCTCTAAATCACCTCCAAAATAAATAAATAAATCATAATATATAATCCAGAAGAATATGTATGATATGTCTGAAGGAATAGATTCTTCTCAAGTCACAATTCCCTAGTTATTTCTTTATTTTTCACAAACCATTTTAACCTTCAGTAAATTAAACCTCCTTTAATTATTGAGTTCTGTTCACTATACATTAATGTTCTGATTGTTATTTTAGTTATAAAAGTTGATTTGGCTTTATTTCCTTTGTAGAGACCAAGGAGTTCAGAATTTGTAATGACATAGAACATGTTATAATCTTACGAATTCTGAAGCATACATAAATCTAACTGACAGTCTGTGCTAAATTCCCATCATATCATGCAAGTACTACTTATAATGAATGTGCATACCGCTAGTTGAGGTAATGGAATAAGGAGACAGTAATTAGAGCTCGGGGGAATTATGTAAACCATGAAACTGGATAACTCAGAAAAAGAAAAAAGTTCAGTTCACTCCATCTCTGAATGCATGTTAATCATATTGGGAGATATAAAAAATTGTAGAGAACTTTAGTTATTCGTATGTACTTCCCAGTTGAATGCGAAAACAGATAAATATTGCTTCTCTGTGAAAAGTCATTAACAAGATACCTTCAACTTGTCATTTTTAGTCAATGAAAGCACTGTAGCTGGAAGCGATATGATCAGTGGAACAGAAATCCTGTACATGGACAAGATGCTGGTCAACTTCCAGGTCCACAAAAATATAATAAGCAACTAGAATGGGCCATTTGTGAAAACAGTTGACAGCCCTAGAGTCACAGAACATGAACGACTCAGGTTTTGATAAAATTATCCATGAGATGCACATCATCCATCTGTCATGTGTATCAGAATACAAAACATCCGTCTGTCATATGTATCACGGTGACACAATACTGCAACCACTAATGACCTCTCGTTCCACGTCTCTAAAGACGTTCAATTATATTCTGCCATTTTCATGGTCAAATGAAATGGCATCTCTAGAAAAGCGTCATTTTTTCAATATTAGCAAGAAATACTTAATGATATCAAGCAGTCGCACGAGAATTACTTGTTGTTCTCCAGGCAAGCTAAGGAGTCTATCTGGCTAAACAAATCATTAGCATTGCCAGGAACCCCAATCCCAAGAAAGAACTTAGCCAATCCCAGAATTTTATCTCCTGGAACCTGCAGATGTGAAACCAGACCCTCAGATAACATTGCAAGACGAAGAAATAGCAACTGTAAGCAATAATCATGCACCTCGTGAATTACACTAACTCACATTTAGGGTCCCAGAGGTAACGGCAGAAAATGCTGTTATCCCATGCACTACTGATGACGTTGTTGAAAGAGGGCCCTGGTGTTCACGTGTATCTGCGGACTTCTCATCAAAGTACTGTGCTCCATCATCTATAGCATGGGAAAATATCAAGCAAGTCTTTATTACTACAGTGAAGGTTAGTAAATGGAAGCGGTGTTCATATCTTGAACTAGGGCATCATCACCAGACAATAAAATTCCATTACAAGAAACCAGTAGCAAAGATAATGTACACGTACCGTATTTTTGAAGACTATCGAAGAGCTTCATTATGTCATTTTTTACAGTCCCAATCTACAAAAATATACATGTGCTAGCTATTAACTGTTAAAAAATAATACTTGTTTACTACATAAATAAAATACCTAGGGAGTGAACATCTTTAGACAATATACACATATTCTAAGCAAGGTTTAAAAGGGTACGTTATAACGGTGTAACGGGCCAAGGCCGTTACCGTTATAACGGCGTTATAACGGTGTTACGTTACTTTTCGCTAGATGACAAGAAAAAAACGTTATAACGGCCGTTATTTGTCCTGTAACGGTGTTATATTAAAATAACGGTTGTATTTTTGTTTTCTCTATATATAAATATTAATTTTCAATTATAACAACCGTTATAGACGTTATTTTGCTTATAACGGAGGCGTTATAGACGTTATTTTTTATATTTAAAAAGATAATAAAGAAAAAATCAAAGTACTTATTATTATTGAAGTTATTACTTATTACAACATTGAAATAACACATCACACCACACCGACAAAATAAAACATCACACCAAAGCATTAAACATCACACCATAGCATTAAAAATCACATAAACATCAAATGGAAAATGATTACTCTGGAATGCGACTTGCATTCACTGGTAAACGGAGTCGAACTGATTGGTATCAAATTCAGAGTAGTTTGAAGGTTGACCATGTTCCAGATTGATTTGGTTTAAATCGAAATCAAAATATGCCTCAGGCAACGGCTCCATTGGTGTTTGATTTTGGTGCTTTTATTAGTTTTTTCATCATATCACAAGAAATAATTCTACAAGCATAGTTCACTTTCGGTGCTTTAATTAGGGTTTTTGTATGCCATGATTTGCTAGATTATGTTATATTTCAGATCATAATGGGTGGTCTACCACTTAAATAGTGATTTCATCATCACAAGAAATAATTCTACAAGAATAGTTCACTTTTGGTGTTTTTATTAGTTTTTTTTATGCCATGATTTGCTAGATTAGTTTTTATTTCAGATCATAATGGGTGGCCTAACACTTAAATAGTGATTTCATCATATCACAAGAAATAATTCTACAAGCATAGTTCATTTCGGTTGCTTTTATTAGTTTTTTTTATGCCATGATTTGCTAGATTATTTTTTATTTCAGATCATAATGGGTAGCCCACCACTTAAATAGTGATTTCATCATATCGCAAGAAATAATTCTACAAGCATAGTTCACTTTCGGTGTTTTTATTAGTTTTTTTTTATGCCATGATTTGGTAGATTATTTTTTATTTCAAATCATAATGGGTGGCCTACCACTTAAATAGTGATTTCATCATATCGCAAGAAATAATTCTACAAGCATAGTTCACTTTCGGTGCTTTTATTTGTTTTTTTTTATGCCATGATTTGGTAGATTATTTTTTATTTCAAATCATAATGGGTGGCCTACCACTTAAATAGTGATTTCATCATCACAAGAAATAATTCTACAAGCATAGTTCACTTTCGGTGCTTTTATTTGTTTTTTTTTATGCCATGATTTGCTAGATTATTTTTTATTTCAAATCATAATGGGTGGCCTACCACTTAAATAGTGATTTCATCATCACAAGAATAATTCTACAAGCATAGTTCACTTTCGGTGCTTTTATTAGTTTTTTTTTTATGCCATGATTTGCTAGATTATTTTTTATTTCAGATCATAATGGGTGGCCTACCACTTAAATAGTGATTTCATCATCACAAGAAATAATTCTATAAGCATAGCTCATTTCAGTTGCTTTTATTAGTTTTTTTTATGCCATGATTTGCTAGATTATTTTTTATTTCAGATCATAATGGGTGGCCTACCACTTAAATAGTGATTTCATCATATCACAAGAAATAATTCTACAAGGTTAAGCCTACCACTTTCAGTTGCTTTTATTAGTTTTTTTGATGCTAGTGGTTTGCCTACTACTTAAATAGTTATATATCGACATATAACGGTACTATAACGGTATAAAACGGTGTATAACGTTCGTTATAAGTGAAAAAAAAAACATTAAAAATAACGTAGTGTTATAACGGTAACAACAGCCGTTATAGCATAAAATAACGGTTTGTAACAACAAATAACGGGTGTTATTTTTTAGAACGGAACATGGGGTATAACGGAACGGGCTCAGGGTGTTACCGTTATAACGGTTGCTATAACGGTTATTTAAAACCTTGATTCTAATTGGATTGCCATATATGAAAACCATTATCATCTTTCATGAGTAGAAAATAAAAGGTTAATAAAGAAGCAATGCGGACACTTGCCATTTATCAAAAACATACTTCATTGGAGCTTAAACAGTTCATAAAGGTCGTGTGTGATTTACATAAACATTCCATCCATTTGCATAAATATCGGCTTACCATAGATTGATCGATTTCTGAAGAGGCTAAAGAAACAACTCCAGCAAGGGATTCAAGAGCTAAACCTGAATAAATGATTTGTTGACCATAAAGATGAGTATTTTGAGTTTTTAGGATAAAGGGAAAAAAAGATTGTAATGAACACCAGCCCAAAATAATATTTTGAATTAACTCCATATTATATGACCAAATAAACAAAACACGCCCGGAATTTTCAACTTTCATTGCCGCCCCCACCATATGCCAGCACTTGCCCTTACAAACTTTGAAGATGCAAGTCTAAATTTGATAACATAATGAAAATTTTGAAATGCCACTTAGCAAATGGGTAAGCTACAAGTAGAACAATTACAGGAAGTAAAGCGATTTTGATAAGAAATTTTGAAGTTTTTTTTCAACTAGCTACAAAAAATAAATCTGACATGAATGTTGCCTAAACCCCAGATTTCCTTGTGCCAAAAAAAGGAGGAAATAGACATGTTTAATAATTTCAGAGTATTAGAATCAATACCAGCAGCATAAGTGCTAGACTCAGCACCATTAAAACTATAGCGCCATTTCCCGTCACTTTGACTGAGAGCCTGACAATAATTAAAGATAACATTTATTTCAGAAACGTTTGCATGTGGTAAATAAATAGGAAGAAGAGATAAAAAAGTTAAAGAAGCTAAGCTTGTCGTACTGTGCAAATATATCTACCTTTATAGAATGAAAAGTTCCATCTGCATCTCCAAGAACTATCTCGCCTTTGGAACCCTGATTCTGCATGAAAATTAAATTAATAGCACACAATAACACATATAGAGCATCGTAATTGTTCAGATGCAAAAAATCAAAGGAGAAGGGAGAAAAAATAGTGCAGTGGCCAACCCCTGAACTTCTGACGTATAAAAAAAAAAAAAACAATGATCCTAAAAAAAAAAGCACTAGACATTCTATTAAAATGTTAAATTTATACACCTAAGAACTCACAATAAAATAGGCAAAAATACGTCTTGAACTCCGTGTACACCTAAGACCACTTGAACAACAACCCTTTGATGCTGACTAGAACAACTGACACATCTTCTTTTCACCCACAAGGAAACCTAAAAAAAGACGAGCTGGAAAAGGAACTCTTGATTGATTGGAGTCATTTTCTCACTTTTGGATAGATAGTTGCTCCTCGAGCCTTCAAAGAACTGACCGCATTCCACCCTCTCAATAGTGGATCCTAAGTCACACAAGGTTTATACGTGACTCCTAAAGGCAGAACTAGGTAAAAAATTTGCACAACCAAACTTGTGATTCTGCCAAACATTGACCGTGCTACAAGCAAATGAAAAAAAGGACAAAAAAGAAGAAGAAAAAAGCTCCAGATTACTATCCTTGTCAAATACAATGAACTCCCATCTCATGCTCATTGGAAAAAATTCCAGTACTATTTGGAGAATGAAGAAAAGTAAATATGTTATTATGAAGTAGAGTGTTCCTACGCTCCTATAATAACTTATGAACTTTAATATTATATATCTCTTGCTTCCACATATACTGATTAAAACCTCAAACCCCAAGTATCACAAGAAAGTGAAGTAAAGGAAATGATAAAAAAAAAAATTACCTTGATAAGCACCAAGCTTCCAATCGAATGGTAAAAGTCAAGTAGCAACTCGGCATCCTTAACAATGGTTTGGAGCTTTGATGTGATACCCTTCAAGAAAAATAACAAAGAAAAAATAATATTAGCAAACAGATAGCATCAAAATATAAATAGGATAAGTAGTCTCTAACAAGTTATTTCACAAGTACCTCAAAAGTATCAGCATCTATCTCACACTTCAAAATGCTATTAACTTTAAGAGCGTAGAAAAAGTCCTTTGGACTAGAATCAGACGACCCAAGGATCTTCTTGACAAGTGGGCACGTGGTTGAACTTATATCAACATTCTTTCCTACGTTAAGCACCTGAAATATCCTAAGTGCCTCGTATGTTTCTTCCAAGCTGGCAAAAAAAAAATCAGAAAATCAGTTGCTTACTAATGCTTTCCTACAGATTTACACAACAACCCACACAACATTGTCAATTGAAGTTAACCAGACAACCCATTGTACTAAAGGTTAACATGAATGTGTAACAACGCCAAAATAACACCATTTTTACTCAAAAACTATAATAAGTCCGACAGAGAATCCACAACAACTTAGTAATATACAATATGGGCATTCTCAAACTTCTTACATAAACACCGAAAATACACAAATCAGAAGTCTAGAAGACCCATAAAAAAAATCAAAACTTTAATATCAAAAACTGTACAACATTTCTTCCCAATAAAACCCAATTCATCTCAGGTAAAACTAACCAACAATTATTTAATATTTCACTAAAATTACACTCCTTTGTGTAGTAAACCTAACCATCTAACAACTATTTGTCTCACAACACCTCAAAAACCCAATTTACACAGCTAAATTTACTAACAAACTAAAATCCAAATCAAATACAGATGAACATAGATCACTTATAAGAACCCAATGTTTCTAGTGTAATTGAAGTAAAAACTGACCTCCCAAACGATCCATCGATGGGTTTGAAGAGCTGTTGAGCTGCGAATCGGTGAGTATCGGATATCGGGTGAAAGATCGTAGCGTTGCAGATCGATAGTGAGAGAATCAAAACCATAAACCCTAATAAGTTTCTGGGAGGAGCCATTGTTGTAAGATCGAAGGTTTAACGATTGAGAGAGAGATCGAATTGAACTTAAATCTGAGTGAGAGTATGGTTAAGGATGACGGGAAGACTATGTGAGGGTAAAAGAGGAAGAAAATATATATATAGTGTTGTTGGATGTCTAGAGAAAAACATAAGATGAGATGATCCAATTATTATGGTTATCTCGAGGAATATGATCGGGCGCGCCTTCCACTGTCGAGAAATATGGTTTTTCAGTTTAGCGAATTTAGAGATTTTAATCTACGTGCTTTAGGAAATATTGTAGTATGCCAGTATGGAGAACTTGTAATGGTCAGTAACGGGTTTTAAGACCGTCTTCCGAAATGCCTGAATCTAGTGCTTAGATCCAAGCGCCTGGTTGTTTGGGGAAAAAGTGTCTCAAATGCGTCTTTCTTGCATAAGATCATCGTTTTGCAGTCAACCTGATGATCTGCAGAAGTAGCTCGCCCTGGACATGACTCTACCCTTACCACAAGCAAAGGAAAAACTGCAAGAATGAAAGACATGAAAAACAATAGCAATCTTCATTAGGATCAATTTATCACCCCAAAAATTATATTATCAATGTTTCTCATCTTCAATATGTATCAGAAAACAAGGAATTCGAGATTTAGCTGCTAAATGTTTTTACTTAAAGCCAGAAATTACACCATATACTTGATTACAAGAGTTAAAAGAAGACAATATCACATAAACTGAGCAGCAATATCATAGTTAACTGCATTTAACTCAGCAGACCATCCCAAAGGAGAGATTTTTCTGGGCAAAACTTGTTCAGTAATGTTTTCACGTCTCCAAAATTCCTAAGCCTCCCTTGAAGCTCAATAATCCCTTGATGCTGGGGAATTTGCTGATGCACATTAATGAATTTGAAATCAGAGCTTTGCAAATCGATGCTAGATACATAATACACATTACACACACACATATATATATATATAGGACGAGAAAGCATAGTACTCAGGAAGAGAGAAAAAATTTGAAGATTGTTATTACCTTAGATACCCAGAGGATGTAAGTGACAGCAAGCATTGCCTGCGCTCGGCAGTCCTCGAAGACACTATCTCGAATTGTCAAGCAGGAACTGACGAGTTGCATCTCACCGTCCATAAAAACACCAGTGTTGGGGTTTGAGCAATCCCGATCACCAGAATTGCAGTATACACCTTGAACGTCAGAGACAAAGTGCTTTATCCAACATTGAGAGAGGAAACGGCGATGAATCCACAAAGCCTGAGAAGCATAAACCACAAAAAAAAGATGTGAATCTAGGGTTGCCATACGGAATCAGAGATGTTAATAAGCAGAGTATATGCAACTTTGGCCTTGTAGCACTTTTCTTTCAATAACTCAATTGGGACCAAGGATTAGCCAATATGTGGGTCTGGCCAAATTCAAATGTATTGTTATTATACATAATGAAAACAGCTGATATCTTTGCAGTTTCATGATATAGGTGGATGTATCACATTGAATATAGGTATTGACATTACACTACTACGCAGAGAATCTACCTCTCTCCCTATGTAACGCTTTATTAACATTTCATCCCAGTCAAGCTCTTCCTGTCAAAACCGCAAAGAAATAGAACATTATCAGTTTAAGAGAAATGCAAAGTAATTTCCCTAGTTATATTCCCTTCTTTATAACCAACCTAAATGTCCTAATTACCATTTATTTACTATATATATATATTATATGCCGCTTGGTAGTAAATAATATAATATAAATAAGCTCTCATAGTGATAATCGTTAAGAAAAGAATCAATAATACATATGAAGGCAGAAAGTATTAAGAAAAAGTGTCCATTATGGGGTTAAGGCTATCAAAAAGTAAATTCAGCCCCCCAAATATAAGAAAATATGATACATTAACTTCAATAGGGGATAATCAGAACTAAAATTTCCGTCAAGGGATCTAATCCAGTAAGATAATGAACGGTTCTGGATTAACAATGTCCCGATTAGATAAATACCCAACACATAGAGCAGCTGAGGAACTTATGCTTTTTCTTATATACTGTGCTAAAGATACAATGACTGCACTTGTGTGTCTTTGTGCCTCACACCTGCGTAAGAAACCTCCAACCAATATATCTGCTATCTCTATATTATTCCATGAAAACTTGAGTAAACATAAATAAGATAAATTAATACAAAAAGATATTCAATAAGAGTAGTAATTTAATAGGGTTGCAATTGAAAATCTACAACTATATTACTTCATCTCCCGCAGGTTTGTACTCTCGAGCATCCCCCAGTAATTTCAGACCCCCTCCCTCTGCAATAGCCCATCGTCATTTAAGGCAACTGCTTCCTTGGAATAATCTTCACCCTCCTCACAAATAAACCCCTCATCCTCACTATCCACTCCAACATGCCCTCCAACTATATCCCTATATTGAACAACAGCATGCCCCCATAGAAATATATGTTTTAAAGCTGTTTTAAAGACAAACCCAAAAAAGAATTACGTCAATAGCATTAGTTTTTAAGTTGATACCGTTAGTTTTCCAACCCTTTCCTTCCAACCTCCCCAATTGTTAGGTGAGAGCAACTATTATCTATCAAGTGCTTCTTGATACACACCTACCTGCCCTGAAGCGAACCTACAACTGGGGGGTGGGTAATAGTATGTCAATGGTCCAACCCAAGGTCAGAGGTGGCACCTTAGATCGCCTAGTGCATAGGTGTGCTTTTGATTACATAGTCTGCATAAATATTTTGTAAATGTTCATTACTGCTATGAATAGAATATTAACTGAAAGCAATATGAATCCGATCTATTTATATGCCATCCGGGGTCAGCATCATAATCTCTACTGTTGACAAAAGTACCCTCATGTTGAGGTATCCAGGGTACAATTTATTAAGATTTTTTTCCATAGATCTGAGTAATTTAAAGGACCATACTAAGCAATTAACCCACATAAATAAGTCATCCAAAATATACCTTCAATAATTTATGAAGGCCAGGCATGTAATCTGAGCACAAATTTGGACTTTGCTTAGGAGAGCCGTGTTCCAACATGCTTAGCATCAGTCGCTGCAGTCAATAACAATGAAGAATTAGTAGCATTTTAATATGTCAATGGAGAGAAAAGCCACCAGTATTAAACAGCTTTATTGTTAATATCCTCAAGAAAATATATAAATCAGGACTCTCTTCCACGTTATCAACACTAAAGAGCATATTCTACCCAAATTTATACATATACTATTTTGAAATGGGACATCTGATGCACCATGTTTGGCATGCTTTGTTGGGCCCAAATAGAGATGGGAGTTGCTTTTTTGTGCGAAAATGATGTGCTCACCACTAAGTTGAGATTATCCAGCACAATGACCTTTTGAATAATACCCATGCCGGCCTCTATGGGCTCAAACTTGGATCACTTGGTAGAATTAGCGTTAGCATGGTCTACTTTGGTCCAGTTTCTATTATGTAGACCATCATCCTCACCAAAATTACGAAATACAGTGCATTGGAAAATCATGCAAGGACACAGATATTTAAGTTCAAGTTCTGGAATAGGTCACTTTTGGGAGGATATGGCAAAGAGACATTCCGCACAGAATCAGCCTGATTCGACATTTCTAACCATATGGAGGAAACAATTTAGTGTTGAGAAATTATTTCTAATAATTGTTAACGTGAATGAGATATTTAATAGAATCATAGAGTTAATGATGTTGAAATGAGCTGGGTTTTTTAACCTTTAACCTTGTGGAGCAGCACATACTTAAGAAGATATTAATTGGGGTGTTACAAACTAGCAACAATGGAGTTTATTAGACATTGAAAAAAGGAAGGGGGGGGGGGGGGGGGGGGGGTGGAACTATGCCTAATTTGCTTGCACTATGAAATGATACAAAGAGAAACTCACTTGGCGATAGTGGAAACAACAATTATCTGCAACATGCAACTCTGCCCATTTTCTTGATTTGTTCAATTCATCTAGCACCTGAAGACGCACATCAAGATATATTTAGCACACATGACCCAAATTTGGAATATTTCCTATATTTGTTCTCCTCAAGTGTTTCTCATTTTACTATTGCAATAAGTGGTACAGTGATGTAACTGTGAAATAATTTAGACAAAGATGAACCTGCTCTCTCTTCATGTATGAAATGAGCCAGCAACGGTGGTTCCATGCACGGTAATTCATTTTTGATTTCTGCATTCAGACAACAAAATGTTAAATTATTAACATCAAAACTTTTAGTTTTGGAATTCTAATTCGGTTAATTTTCTTTTTATCCTTTACGAGTTACGACGTTTACGAGCTTTTTTATTATTTTTTCCACTAAAAAAGTTCAAGATTGTTAATTTTTGAAAACAAGAATAGTATTGATTGATTGCATTACTACAAGACTAACCACGAATTCGAATATGGAACTCTTGAAGAATCCCAAACAGAAACATACTAGACAACAGACTCTAACCGAAAATAAAACAGATAATGACATGGTGTGGATTTATCACACTGCAACGTGATATAATGTACTGCCACATATTTTTAACGAAAAATATATACACAGATTCTGATCAGGAACCCATTCATAAACCTTTATTAATTATGATTTTGGGGAGTGTGGTCTCCTTCAAGAAAGCGGCCGAATAAGAAATTTGTACTGCCTATACTTCACCATAGGTGATGATATGCCAAATTACAGATCTCACCCGAGCACTGAATAAAAATAAACATTATCCTCTGCCAAGATATGACATTTAGAGTTGCTTCCATCTCTACAAAAGTTAAGCCGAAATAAGAGTGAAGCAGTTAATATAAGGAATATTTAAACTCTGACCACAATATCATCTATATTAGAACTGGGCCCAAAAAAATTGCAGCTTTTGACATCCCATATCCACCCTATTCGCCCCCTTCTAGCATTCTCCGCTGGGGGTACAAGTATAGTAATATTTGATCAATTAATGCCGGTCAAAAGCCAAAATACCAATGGTATAACACCGGTGCCAAGATAGAGGTAAGTCAAATGTTACAAACTTTATTTTTTTTTTAGATTTATTTGGTAATAGGGTATAGTTGACACCACTCAGATTTTGACAGTTTCATAGCAGTGGTTCAGTGGTTGAGCCTATTCATGTTTGTAGCATGGTCAATGGTTCAATTCCTCACTCCAACAGTAATTTTTCATATATATATTTTTAGCAAACTATCAGATTATCAATACTTTAAGGCTCTAATGTACATTTTGCAAGTAATCATTAGCTTTTATAAGCTTGAAAAGTATTTGTATTATAGTTAGCCATAGAAAAATCACAAAAAACTTCATTAGTGTACCTTAAATAATTTCTCGGGGGCTCCCGCCCCTGGGTGGAAACCCTAAATATTCTTTGTTAGTATTTCCAGGATAAAGAAACATTGCATACACAGGTATAAATAAAATGCAGCTAAAGTTCATCATAATTAAATGAAGGGTAAATAAACCTTAGTGTTTTAACGGTATCCAGTTCCTGAACTAAAAAATAAACCTCAGCTATTTGCTCCACTAGCTCAGAATCTCTTCCCACTATCTCTTGCAGATTTCCATACTTTACAGCAATCATCTTGATCACCCAACACCTGCCAATAACCAATATTTGGTTAGATATATAATCATATCCATTGATGCCCAGGAAGAAAATAAATTAATTACAAGAGAGGATCTATAGGTAATACAACAAATAAGGAGAAAATGTTTGATGCTGGGGTCTATTTTCCTTACATCCAGTCTGCAGGCGTATATCTCAAAAAAAAAAAAAAAACTGTTACATTTTCAAATAATTCTACAAATTATCAATAGTTCAATCAAATGAAATCATTTAATGACTCGATAAAATTCTATATACCTATGGCTCCAAGCGTGTTCAGCTTTAGGTGAATACGAAAGAATCAATGCTGATAAGAGGAGTTCATCCATAAATAATGAGAGAGTTTGTTTCTTTGCAATGATATGCTTCCTACAAAACAGAGAAAAAATACAAAAACATGTGTATAACGGATTGAGGATGTAATTAAACTGAAAACTGAATGTGTAATTACAGGATTAGTAATTTACTACATCACGAAGGTGGTAAAGTAAAATATCATACAACAATGTTTCTTACAATATAATGGATGTCAATGACGTATTCTACATAATAGATAAACTCTGATAAATTATATCATACGTATGAGCAAAGAAAATAGAGGTAGTACAGAACCTCCTAAGACTGAAGGCAGTACAGAAAATGAAGAAAAATAATATATTGCAAGGCCATATTGTGGTCATGTAAAAATGGTGTCTCATAGTAATCCTCATAGAGTGACATCAATATATGCATAATAAAAATACTTTATATATCTTCAGGCCGACTGATGGTAAAAAAATCACGAGAATTCCGTCTTTTTTACGTATCAAGAGACGATAAAATTTTCTCTTTTTTTTACAATATAAGCTTTTTGAACCAATTCTCTGGAGTTTATAATAAGTACATTAGAAAATGAGATGATAGTTATTTCACGTCGTTCGAGGCGTCATGAAAATCAAATGCGCTGATAATTGTAGTTTAGAAGTGAAGCATCTAAGTTGGAAAACTCTATCGTCAACAGGACATTAATCATGCTGATGCAATACATTTTATTTCAATATTGTGCACAATTGAATAATACGAAGACATGCAAATATAGCTTCTAGAGGCTTGAGAATTGATCATAGATGCTTATTGATTGAGATCATGTTAACATAAATATAGTACCACTTAACTAGGAAAATCAATTCACAAGCCTTAAACTTAGGAGAGTGAGAATAGTAGAACCTGGAATTCCACGCGCTTCCGAAATCACAACTTAACAGCAAAAGAGCCTTGCTATGCTTCATCATTTCATATTCAAGGACTTCTTCAGAAACTAAAAAACTATTCGTGGAATTTCCATCGAAAATCTCATCCGTCTTACTTGCTAAGTTAGCAACCCTCCCATACTGTCTTGCCGCATTCATATATGCATGCTTAGCGGCATTGTATAAGGGAAGAAGAGCCTGAGTTGAGATGGCCAACTTATGGTCTCTCTTCCAGAAAATGGTACTACTATGACATAAATCTTCATCACCTGATGAAGTCGTGGCACAAGTAACGGATGGGTGTAATGAATTGCCTGTCTCTTCATTAAGCGCTGCAAATTGGGTTGGATGAAGAAATCCTACCTCGTCACTGGATTCAAATAAAACATATAAGATTATTATCCATTTAAGAAAGAGTCTTGAAAAGGTGCATATTGAGCAATTAATTAACTCCACGACTCCTAGAGTATCTCCAATAGTGATATATAATCTCAAACTTTGTATGAAGATAAAAAAAAACACTTGCAAATCGAAATCTATAACTTTCAAATGCTATTCAACTTCATCCTACATTCTATTGCTAACTTGATTGTAGAAAAAGTGTGACTCCTCTGCCTTTTTTATCATGCATTATATCCCCGGTTTACTATTTACAACCGTTTCGTACAATTTGCGCGTCAAAGCAAATGCCAGACTATTTACACATCTAGTGCTCCTTTTCACCACTATATATTCATTTAACAAACTACTACACTTTACCAAAAAAACAACTAGAAAACCGCAACATTCTTACTAATTACACTACTAGAGTAACAATGTGACCCTAACAACAATCTCTTGCAGCTCGTCTAATCAACCTATGAGTACACATGATATAAACACGAAACAACGAAAATAGATTATAGATGAAATTTTGAACTTACATGAGCTTATCAGATTCTAATATACCCTCCAATTGCTTTAAGAGATGAAAACCTTCTCCTTTGGAACATAAATCTTTACCCATTTTCTCTACTTTTATCACTAAATCAATCAAAATCAGTGAGTTTTGGATAAAAAAAACTTATTTGCGAATCTAAAAAGGCAAGAATAAGAGAGAGAGAATCAGATTTCTTACATATTTTTTGATTGGGGAGGACAAATTATTGAACGATTTCGAAAGTTTTTTTTTTTTTTTTTCTTGGTGGAATTAGAACATCTCCAGAAAGAAAGAGCTAGTGGTGCTGTAATGCTCCAGCAGTGCTCAACTTTTCAAATTAATATTATTTAGGCCTAATTTAAAATGAGGACCATCAAATTTGCGTCGGAGCAGGGTGCACACCTAAACCCCGAGAACCCGAACCAGGTCGACCCGAACTGGTCGGTTCGGTCCGGGTTAGGGATTTGTCGGTTTGGTTCGGGTTTGAATTTTAAAACTTGAATATAATCGGTTCGGGTTCGGGTTCGGGTTCATGATTTGTTGTATCTTAAAACCCGACCCGAACCGGGTAGTTTAGACTTTTAACAATTTAAAAGATTTAAGTTTTCCTCAAGTCCTTAACAACAAGTAGCTCAACTCATAATTGAAACCCATCTCTCAATCAGTCTCTAAAAATTTTAGTCTATGATTGTATAAAAATTAAAACATCTCTTTATTCTAAGTAATAAGAAAGTATCTCTCGTGTCTTAACTCCTCTAACTTATCGCCTCTACCGATTTTAAATTTCGATCTTTCTTCATGATTCTCAACAAAATCACAGTCAAAGTCAATTATGCGGGGAAGAAGACTCTCTCTCTCTCTCTCACACACACATTTGTTTCGATTTGTGTATGAAATTTGGGGATTTTGATCTATGTGGTATGAATTTGTCCTGAGTTGAATATATACATTATTTGACAATGAGAGATTTGCTATCAGACGAGTTAAAAAAGGAGTTGGATGCTTATGCAGCTTCAGAGGACGAGCTTTAGAGGCAGCTTCACAGATTGATATCACTTGGGTCTCTTATGAAGATTTTTGGCTAAAAGACTAGTGTGAATTTGTGATACCCAAGTCAAGGGATGGTGGAAAATAGATTGTAAAAGCATTAATTTATTTGTTAATAGTATCTTAAAGATCTCAAGTCTCTGAGGCAGACTATGTTTGAACTTCTGAAAATGATAGCTTAATTGTTTCTCTTGGATTCCTCATATGTAAATAAACAAAAAAAAATTAAAATTAAAATCGCCAGAACTCCCTGACAAGCATAACAGAGCCTGGACAAGATCAACTGCCCCAATCTTCTCTCCTAGAGAGAGAAACCCTCTGTTCTTCTCACGTTTGGTGGGGATCTCTTAAAGTGGATTGATTGTTTATTTATTTGGAGATCTTTCTCCTACTGTGTGTTATTTTCTTCTCTTTTCTTTCTCTGGATTGTGGATTGACACTTTTTGCTTTAAGCACCTTCTTCTTCGCACCATGTCGAACAACATGGAGGAGATGGTTCAGGAGAACACAATCAACCCAAAACCCTCGGATAAACACAAACAGCAGAAATCAGAGGAACATACAGTACTTTATTCTCAGTCCGACATTAGCCCTCTGTAAATTACAGAGGAGGAACAACTCTGCTCCCACATGGAGAGTAGTTGTGAATTACCAAATGAGGAGAAGGAACTAGATCTAAACGATCAATTCTCCCCAGAGGAAAGAGCAAACTGCGATTGTTGTTTATTTGTTAAAATGTTTTCAGCTTACAAAATTGACACAGTCACCATCCCGTTAGCTTTTCAACAAGCTTGGGGGCTAAAATTATGAAATTCATATCTAAATGATCAAATGAGGACTCTTTAAAGTTACGATTCAATCCGGGAAAGATGCAAATGATATTTTAAGAAAAGGTCCCTGGTTTATTTTTGGGACGTTATTAGCCATACAAAGATGGTCTCCATTTTCCCTGGCTAAGGAACTTGATTTCCATAAAATTTCGTTTTAGGTACAAGTAGATGGATTACCGTCCGGTCTTTTTGTGCCTATTATAGCCCAGGCTGTGGCAAAAACAATCGGTACTTTTATCGATTTCGATCTTGAACCCGCTTTTAATCACTTGGGGAAAAAACTCCTCCGTATAAGAGTTCTCATTGATGTGGGACGGGCGTTCGTCCGAACAGCCAAACTCATAATCAAAGGTCACCCAGAATACGGGCTTCTCTTTCAATATGAACGATTAAAAGGTCTGTGCTTCTATTGTGGAAAGATCGATCACAAAGAAAGTCATTGTAAATCACCCGCTATATACCCTGACGATTATAATCTCAACACAAATATGAGAAAAATGAAGTTCTCAGATGCTATCTGCTATCATTGCAAAAATCGATTTTGCTACAATCAGAGAACTGGCCAAAAAAAGAAACCCTAACCAAAGGATGGCTCCCCAAAATCTCTTAGAAATGCCAGAAGATCATCGACACTCTGGTCATACCACAACAAAAAGGAAAAAAATGGAGGACTCTGGATACCAGATAGAGGGACAGCCTAAATTTGTTCCCAATACTACTCAAATCCTCAGGGAAGGAGATAATTCTATAGGGTCACCAATGTTAATACATATCCCCCAGGCAACCAACCAAAGCGAACCCAACTAGGTTCTCATGATTAGTGAAGAAGAACGCTCTTTAGAACAAAGTGGACAAACGTCTAAACCCTAAAATGGAAATAAGGGAAAGCTCAACAATGGGCCGGATAACATGCTGATAGACGATTCAAACCTTGCTCCAATGGAACATCAGGTATGGTTCTCAGAAACCTCATCTTATTTAGATAATCAATATCTTATTCGTAAATTTAGATGGGATATGTGTGAAGATGAACATTTAGAAAATAAATTCATCTTGGGTAGGATATTAAAAAACCACAAGGATAAAACCCAAATGATACATCAAACACACATACCATTGGGTCAAAGTACACCCAAACCAACCCTCGAGCACCTACCTAAATCAGTCATTGGCTCGGGATGTGCCATTTCAACAAATTTAGATGGGCTTGAGCTTGGGTTTTTATCGTTTGGGACTGTTGTACCCAAAAACCATATACCAACCCAAGGAAAAGGTTATATGAGTATGGACAAAATCACAAGCCATCAACATCATTATAACATAGCAGTACACAATCAGAAAAATTTGTCAAACAGGCAGGTCTGATTTCTCATCATTATAATTGGAAAACTCATAAGGTGGCACTTGTCACAACAAATCAGTGGTTGAGAAAACAAAAAAATACATATACCAACGTTTTATACACAACCATAACCCTAATTTTTTTTTTCAAAAAACCTTTGCAAACCATGGAAGACAAGTCTGAGGGAGGTTTCCAGCGAGGAAAACGTCTACACAATGGTCGAACCCGAGGTCATTTTAATACTCGAAGGGGTAGAGGCTCTACCGCCAGCAATAGGGGCTTGTACCATAATGCCAACCCATATACCTATCGAAGAGAAGGAAGACCTTCTCAAATAATGGAAAACTCGTTTCATTCACACACCTCAAATGCTTCCACCGAAACAATTACCCCTCCCTCCCATGAAGAAGAGAACCTGAATTGCCCCAACCCAACCACAGAACCCACTGTCCCACCAACAAACCCTTTACCACCCATACACCCGTTAATAGGACCAATCATAAACCCATTTGATCACGGCATGCCAATGATGCTCTCTATGATTCCTATTGGCTTTATGGTTCCTTACATGGTTATGGGACAACCATAGGGATTCCAGGCTATCTCCCAGTCTTTTGGACACCCAACCAAAGTTTGCAGTTTTGAAGAACTTATGCATGGTCACGGAACAGTCATGCATGCAACCCCATGCATGCTTCAAAACCCTACTAGTAGTAATAATACACAGACTCAGTCTCATCTTCCCACTACAACAACCATACCCCAGTCATATCCCATTCTCCATATTGATCCTTTTAACCAAGGAATACAATTGGAATCCCCGGATACATCAAATGATACTCCCCCTAGAAGGAGAGGACTTTCGGGAAGGTTTTATAAAAGTGAAAGAGTGGAGGAGGAACAAGAGCGAGTTCATACAGAATTTGATTTTGATGAATTCCATAGACTCCAAGAGACTATTCTAAACCAAGTTCAGGTAAGTTCAAACAACACGACTATCTCTTTTGCATGCAAATTGTCTTATAGGTTATGGCTAAATTGTTGTTGCACTACAAAAGGCTTAAGGATACCTGGCTTTCATGATTATAATTTTCTCTCTAAAAGCCTGAGTTTTTATGATCCTACTTACAAGATAAATGTTTGCAGTTTCGAATTTACATTTGAGAACAGGCAAACATACACTTGTAACTACATTAAAACATAAACACTAGTGTTGAAAATGAGGATGGTAGAAAACCCAAAACTGGGAAAACGCACCTCTGTCTACTGAAGCAAAAAAATGGTAATTCAAAACTACCTGATCACAGGGAACAACTATGGAGCATTACCACTCTCATCAGCTTGAGTATTAAAGTAACTCCTTATAACAAAATACTATCCCACAGACAGCAACATAACCACAACAAAAAATCTCAACCCACGATGGAATCTCGGTTGATGATCTCATCCCCAGATAAAAAATAAAAAAGAATATCAAGTCCATTTCTGTAGAAGAAAGGGCAAGGCTCTTCGGCTCTTCCCAGGACCAGATCTTGCAAAGGTTTGCAGCCGAATGAGAGAAGGAATAAATCATACGTTACTTCTTAAATCCCTGGAACAATCACAAAACACGAAGCAAAAAATTGGTCCAATCCACATGGTGTATTTTGGATCCCCAAAACCTGAAACCAATTAAGTGGGGTCCGGAGAACTTTATGATCTTCAGAAACAGGAACCAGGAGCATTAGATCTCTTCCTTTCCCCAGCTGCCTCTCCAAATTACTCTCAGATCTGTCATTTAGAAGAGAGCTCACACACAATGATTGGAAGAGAAATGGCTTTACTCGAGTATAGACCTGGGAGTAACACCATCTCCCCGACTCTCAGTCTTTTAGCATCTCATCCTACTCCATTGGCAGTCAATGTTGACAAAGCTCTGGAATCTCTGGTCCAGGTAACCATCATTGTTGGTGGCTTTCTCTATAAAATTGTTTATTGGCTTCTTATTTTAGATCATTATTTTAAAGAAGGAAAAAGGAGATGGATATGTTATATAGATTGGTTGGGTAATGAAAACAGACAGAAAAAATAGTTAAAAAGGCCCAGTTGGGATTTACCCAATCCAAGATATTTTAATAATACTATGGACTCTTTAATAAAACAAGATAACAGTTGGTATACAAAGGTGGTGGTGGCCCTTCAGCCACCACAATTCCAATGAAGATCTCCTGCTGGAATTGTCGTGGTAGATGGAAATCCAAGACAATTCAACAGCTCAAATCCCATTCTAGTAAAGAACGACCAGATATTATGTTCATTATGGAAACAAAATTAGATGAGCACCGCAGTAAACTGAAAATAAAAATACTCAGTTTCCGAAACTCGTGTATCATTCCAGCTCAAGGAACTAAAAATGGCCTCTAGCTTCTCTAGAATGAAGCAATTACGATTGAAATCATCCATAAATGTGATTACTCTATCCAAATTCTTATCACTACGAATCCCCTCACTGAAAAATGGTTGTGCTTTTTCGCACATGGCATCCCAGAAAAAAGATTCTGTCATATTCTCTGCGATGGCCTGAATCAATTTGGGAAACTCATAAAGATCCCCTGGATTCTTATAGGAGATCTTAACGAAGTAGTCGATCCATTAGATAAACTTACTTCTACCACGACTAAATTTTATACCAACCCTGCTTTCTTAAACCTGATTAGCGAATCAGGGTTAATTGACATTCCTTATAGTGGAGTACCTTATACTTGGTCAAACAATAATGAAAAAGGTAATCTTGTTCAGGAAATAATTGATAGAGGATTCATGAACGCCAGATGAAATTTTCTTTATCCAGAGGCTGAAATAAAAAAAATTCCTATCATCTCTTCTGACCATGGTATCATTCTCCTTAATACCAACTTGGATAACCAAAAGCTGATTCGACAATTTCATTTCAAATAAGCCTGGTTCAAAGACCCCGATTGTAGACCTTTACTGGAAAAGGTTTGGGGAACCAACCCCAGACGAGGCAATCCGGTCAACATTATTCAAGCTAAACAAAAGCAACATCAACGAGCACTAAAAAAATGGGATCAGGATCATTTCGGTAACCTGGCTTACCAAATTAAGCACACGGAAGAACAACTTTCCTTTTTACAACGCAGACGGTTCTTTTATGATCCAACCAAACTAAAAAATCTGCAAATACACCTTTAACTCCTAATTGAGAAAAATAAATGTTATTGGAGAGATCAAAGCAAAGAAATCTGGCTCAAAGAAGGAGACAGGAATACCTCCTTTTTCCATAGAGCGACTAAAATCCGTCGCAGCTCTAATCGTATTGAATTCCTCAAAAATATGAATGGAGAATGGAAGGAAAAGCGATACGAGATTGGAAACATTCTTATTTTTTATTTTAAAAATCTCTTTTCCTCCTTTCCCAAACAACTACGGTCAAATAAGTCAACTTATTCAACCAGTCATTTTGGATGACCACCAATCTCAACTCAACCATCCCATTACGGAAGAGGAGGTAAAACTTGCACTGTTCACTATGCACCCCTACAAAAGTCCTGGTCCGGATGGTTTTACACCATTCTTTTATTAACAATCCTAGAATTGGATCATACAAGACTTAGTGGATTGTTGCAACCATTTTATCTCCTCACAGCACAACAATAGTATGATCAATCATACCAACTTAACTCTTATCCCAAAACATCGGAACCCAGGTTCTGCTTCGGATTTTCGACCTATTAGCATGTGTAATACGGTTATAAAAATAGTTTCAAAAGTCCTGGCAAATAAGATTAAACCTCTTCTTCCTCTTATGATCGGACCCTATCAAAATGCTTTTACCAAAGGAAGATACATCCAAGATAATGTGGCAGTGGTTCAAGAAACTCTCCACGCACTCAAAAAGAAAAAAAAGGGATCCAAGGGTGTATGGCTATTAAACTCGATATGAGTAAAGCCTATGATAGGGTCGAATGGGATTTTCTTGAACAAGTTTTAATGGCCTTCAGCTTCAAAGATAACTTCCTTCGAGCCATTATGACAATCGTCTCCTCAGCTACTTATTCTAATAAACTTAATGGGCCACCTTTTGGATTTTTCTCCCCCTCTCGAGGACTAAGACAAGGGGACCCTCTTTCTCCATATCTTTTCATCCTTTGCACGGAGATCCTCTTTAGACTGCTTTTGGTAAAGGAGAAAACTAAGGATCTCCACGGGATTAAAATTGGGCGACATGTTCCCCCCATTTCCCACATGCTCTTCGCCGGTGACTCCTTTGTTTTTGTTAGAGAAAATTTGCAAGAAGCCGGCACAATTAAAGATATCCTACATCAGTATAACCTCCTTTCAGGACAGGAAGTTAACTACCATAAATTCGAAGTTTTCCTCAGTCCAAACATACATGATAGACATGGGAAGATTATTAGAAAAATCCTTCGAATTCAAAGAACCCACATCACTTCCCGATATTTGGGAACTTCGGTCTATCTGTCAGGCAGTAAAAAGAAGGATATGGATATATTTTGGAAAGAATTCAGAGTAAATTTCAAAACTGGAAAACTCAATTCCTAAGCCAAGCATGTCGAACAACCCTGATTAAGAGTGTTTCTATTGCTATCCCAAGGTATCAAATGGCTAGCGTGGTCCTTCCTAAATCGCTAACCACTAAGATGGAGCCCTCAATAGAAATTTATGGTGGGGTTACAAAAGAGATGGTGATACTAAGTATCACCTTACCAAATGGGGGCAAATTACTAAACCTCGGAAATTGGGAGGACTCAACATTCGACAGGCTCACATTCAAAATTTAGCTCTGATGGTTAAATATACCTGGCAATTCCTTGCCCAATCAGATACTTTTATTAGCAAAAAATTTAAAGTAAAGTATTTCCCTACAACCCCTTTCCTTCATTGCAAAACACACCCTAACCAATCTCAATTTTGGAAGGATGCGATTCATGCTAGAGACGAGGTTAAAGAATATTTAGATTGGATTGTTGGAGATGGAACTAATATTCATATTTGGAACGACAATTGGGTCCCATCCCTTCCAACCTTTAAACTCACCAGGAGAAACACAAACCAACCAGAAATAATCTGGGTTTCCCAACTTATGCTCTATCATCCTACTAGATGGAATATGACTCTCTTACAAGATCATATCCCAGCTGAGCAGCTCCCACACATTATGGGATTACAACTCCACTATAATACAGGGACATATACCATACAATGGATACCAGATAAAAAATCCAAATTCTCGGTCAAATCAGCCTATACCAAATTAGAAGAAAAAATGAGGCAGTATAATACTATCAACCACAGCCCCTACTCTTCATACATTTGGAAACTGAAACTACCCTTACACAATCAGTTCTTTATTTGGCGACTTTGGCAAAACCTCCTCCCTGTAAAACAAAGGTTATTTCAGAACCACATTGTCACCGATGATATCTGCCCAGTTTGCAAAAAAGAAACAAAAACAATACAACATGCTTTATTTCAATGTGATTGGGTAGCTAAACTTTGGTTTAGCTCCAGTTATACTCTCAGAACTCAATATATTGGTTTCCAATACCATGAGGTTTTTAATCAACTGTTGACACAGAGTCAACGCGCAAATGATGGTTTACATAGCATTTCCTTATTTTGTGCTATTTTAGAGGGTATATGGACCGCCATAAATGAAATGATTTTTATTAAAAAAGTGCCCCTTATCGGTCATATTCTCGATATTGCTCAAAATAATTTACTTGCTATTTGTAATACTACTTGCAATCCAGTTAGAAACCAAACTGACTATGTTGATTGTTCTTTTGCATCTATTATCGCTACAATTAGTTTTAAACTCTTTACAGATGTGTCCTGGTCAGAAACTACTCACAAAGGTGGAATGGGATTCCTTCTTGTTAATGAAGGTAATAAACCAATTCTTGCAGGACACGCACCCTTTATAGCAGACAACGCAGAACAAGCTGAAGGGCAATGCATTCCCTGGGCCATCAAACTGAGTTCACATGAGATTTAAGGACAGAAGGTGCTACTATTCACGAATTGCAGTAATGTGAGCTCTTACCTACGTGACCTGCTTTCCGGAGCGCAATGGAGCACAGCTTCTCAGCTTCAACCATGTCTTACCTTATGTAAAAAGTTAGCTTGTTTTTCGTTTGATTGGATCTCTAGATCCATGAACTTTATAGCACATGAAGTAGCAGCCCTATGCACTAGTCATAGTGGTTTGTATTATGATAACTCTATGCGGGGATGGATTAATCCTGTGGCCCAAATTCTTTTTTCGTTCCAATAAATTGTGGTTTAAGGAAAAAAACAAAACAATTTTTTTGGCCTTAAGGTATAAAACTGAGTAGGACCCGGCCCGACCCGATTTAGTCCGGCTCGGGTTCGGGTTAAAAATATATAACCCGGTTAGATCGGTTCGGATCCGGCCCAGAACAGAACCCAAGCCGACCTGTGAACAGCCCTAGTTGGGAAGGTGCTTGGAGCTCTAAATAGGTGTTTTATGACTCGGACTCTCTTTTAAACAAATATAAGAATACATCATATTTTACCAAAAAATTGTAGTGGTAATGTCTATGGGTATGGTCTGGTAGTTTTGTTGAGCTATGATTAAAGACAAGTTATCGATATCATTTTGTAATTATTTCGTGACATTGGGGTTAAGAATCCATATCTCAAAATATGCAATTAAGAGGTACAGCCTTAGGTTCTTATTGGGTAAAAGAAAAAAAAAATGGTTAGTTAGGAGTGTTATATAGCCACCAACACCCCTCTAGGAGACGTATATCACATGCTCCTCGTCTTTATGCATGTGTCTCTTTCTTCACTTATATCTTCCCCCATCTTTAGGAGCATCCCTCCCTCTCACGTCTATATCCTTGTCTTCCTTTATCAGATCATCTATTTTTTGCAATTAATCAGAAGCGTTATTTCTTACTATTTGTTCTAAGTGCAATTGCGAATCTCTCTAATAAGTTATCTCTCTCCAATCAGAACACCACCATCTATGCCTCATGCTTCATGCAGAGTGCTATGTTATTCTAGACTTTCTAGTAACACTTACAAATAACAAGTCATCTATTGGAGATCCTCCCAACCATTCTAATTGGAGATCTCTCTCTCCCCAACTTTCAACACTCTCTCTCCCTCTGACCAAACCCAACAAACAACAGAATACTTGAAACTGAAGCAAAACTTGAAAATAAAAATCCAGACTTTCTTCCACATTGTACACCAATCACCCGTTAAACCATGTCGATCGACGAAGAAGAGTCATTCGAGCATACCCTCTTAGTGATTCGAGAAGTCTCGGTCTACAAAATCCCCCCAAGGAGCACCAGCGGGGGATACAAATGCGGTGAGTGGTTACAGTCAGACAAGATCTGGTTAGGTCGATTACGAGTTGTTTCGTGTAAAGATCGATGCGAGATCCGTCTCGAGGATCCCAACACTGGGGAGCTTTTCGCTGCGTGTTTCGTTCTTCCCGGACAAAGGGATAACTCGGTGGAGACGGTGTTGGATTCATCTAGGTACTTTGTGTTGAAGATCGAAGATGGGGCTGGGAAACATGCGTTTATTGGGTTGGGGTTTACAGAGAGGAATGAGGCGTTTGATTTTAATGTCGCTCTTTCGGATCATGACAAGTATGTGAAGAGGGAGCATGAGGAGGGTGTGGGGGTGTCCAGCGAGGATTCCAGGATTGATATCCATCCTGCTGTCAATCATAGGTTGAAGGTAACTAAGCTTTATTTTAAATATTCTGTTTTATCCATTTTTATTTTGTTTAAGATTACGAATAGAGAGATCACAATCCAGTCTTATTCGAATAACAACATTTTCGACATAGGTGACATTAGCATCGTGCTTACATCTGAGAGGTATTTTCGCTTGACTAATTGAACGTGGTGGAGGTTTGGCTGGTTTTATTTATAGCATTGACTTGTGAGCTGTGAGGCGGTTTTTGCATAGGCTTCAACTATAACTTAAGTAGGATTCAGGTTGGTTGGACATAGAAATTGAAGATCTGATAATTTTGATCTCAGGAAACGGTTTTAGTGGGGTTTCATCTTTTAAACATAAAATGTTATAGGGATGAGACAGATTGATAGATTAGTTCTACTTTTTAAAATTGAGCTTGAAAATTGAGATGAGAACAATGTGACATGCAACCCAGCGAGGACCTTTTTAAAATTCTCTGTGAAAGGACAAAAAGTGGTACTTTAAGCAAGTGTCAGGATTATATGAGGTCTCACCATATATCACCGCTACACACTCATATAGACAAACATCTGTTAACTTTAAGATTATATTTACAGCATTATAATAGCAACTGTTTCAACTTGTGCTAGTCATATGAGATTTATGTCGAGAATATACCCATCCTAGGACTTTTAAGTAAGATTTGTTTATGGTACCGTAGAAAGTAGAGTGGGAGGATCCAAGTTTTGATTCCACAAGGAAGGAGGTTGGCCTTGTCAAACATTTCAAATCAAAGAGGGGAATGTGATATTTACATATTTATTTGTGTATAGCTAAATGAAAAGCCCATAGACCTGAATGTCGATCGGATGAGAACCGGTAACAATACTACAAGAAGTTAATCAAGCACAACAAACACTAGATTTATATCAAAGCTAAATTAACTGTGATTGCAACAGTTGCAAGCTATGATGTGAGCTTATGCGCCATCCCGTCACGCAATTTAGACTGGTGGCAACCCCCAATTAGAAGGAATGTTTAAGCCGAGGGTATTAAGGAGCCCCTAAAGGACGTGCTCAGTTACATATTTGAATACACTTTACGTAAGGTAAGAAATTATAGGATGGAACAAAATGGGAGAGCGCATTTTACCTCTTTTCGATCAGACATTTGGGAAAGCGCGCATGTTGCCTCATTTCGATCAGACATTTTGTTTTTCTTGCTGTTGTAAATTTATATATATAATAATATAGTTGCGAAGATGGCTATCTTCTAAGTTGAATTACTTGCTAATTACAGGTTTCCTCTTTCTTATATTTGGAAAATGATTTAAAGCACCTCCCTTTTCAACTGATTTTTTTTTTGTTAATTGCATTTTTTAGTTAAAGTAATTTAATTATGAAAGTTTTGAATTTTAGGAAGGAGAAACCATTAAAATAAATGTGAAGAACAAATCGCCAAGTGGGACCGGAATGCTTTCATCTGCGGGGTTGTCAGGGTCTGCTTCTGGAACTGCAAAGCCTAAAGTTTTTGCCCTTGCACCACCACCTACCAAGACTGGGAAAGTTTTATCGCCTCTACTACCCCCACCAAATGACCCTGCTGCTGTTCGGATGACTTCAAGCAATCATGGTTTAGGAAGCAATTCAAGACGGACCACCGATCCTCTCTCTAACCTTTCTGAACTTGAGGTATGTTGTCTATTCATCTATTTCTCGTCCGGTGGCATGTTCACCATTTGAAAATGAATAACTTTTGGACGCCTCTTATCTTTCTTATTATTAATTTTTTATTTTATTTGTTAAGATGATAAAATTGGAACCACTCAAACGTAAGCTTCTGGAAAAATAGAATGAATTGTATCTAAAGGACAAGAGAAAAAATAAACAAAATACAAAAATCTGTTGATGCCAAGACCCAATTGCAGTACATCAAATTAATCTTCCACGGTTCCACCTAACTTCCAATTGCTCTTCTCAGCCCATCACTAAAAGGAATTTTGAAATCAGTAGCTAAAACTGCATATACTTGAAAATTTGTCACTCAGTATCTTCTCCTTCCAGAAGTGCTGTTCCATTTTGAGCTCTCATAAAATTTTGCTGATTTGCATCTTACAATCTATGTATTGTGAATGCAGTTACAACTGAAGAATCCATCAGGATATCTAGTTATTGTGGTTCTTTCCATGATTTAGCTAAATTTTGAATTGCTTGCACTAAATAATTAGGATCTCTTTGTAATGCACTACCATGAGAGCAACAATTCAAGAATCCGTACTGAACTTATGTGCGATTTGTTTAAGTTAATTTAAGATTTATTGTATTTTTTCGACCAATTAACCTGCATTGCCTAACACAACTATCAATTGCCCTATTAAAAAATAATATCACGTTCTTCTTGCGCACTGTGGTACGTCTGTTACATTTTCTAACTAGTGCAGCACATGGATCAATTTTGACCGTTGAATTTAGTTGCTCATCTCTTGACTGGGCCTAGTGCATATTCCTTTCCCAAATATATCTATAAAAATGGAAGATCGCCGTTTCTTCTAGGATAAGACCAAGTAATATCTAATGTTGTCTCCAAATATCTTTTGATGATATTCACATGGTGGTTGTGATTTGCAGAGAAATCTCCCTTCCACAACTGGATCTGAATCAACAAAGAAAGCAGCGGCAGGATGGGCAGCATTTTAGTTTTGAATAAGTATTTGTTGGTTGGATTCAACTGAGATCTGTCTGTCTTCATCTTTAGAGAAAGAAGAAAGATCGGAGATTGAAAAGAAAATGCCAAGAAAGAGTGAGGCTCTCCACTCCATGTATTCTGTTTTTTCAAGTACAGTATAATGTATAAGGCGGTGTTCTATCCTCTAATTTGATGGTTGTCAATCTGACGTACCAAAACTGAGTCTTATTCCAATTGTGCAGTTGTCTTATTAGTTAATTCTTGTGATATTGAGTTTTGAATGTAATGGATGCAGGACAAAGTATTGCTATTCTGTCTCTTACTTGTAAAACACATTTTCGTTGCAAAATTTGAGCGTATCTAGCCTATTAGCCAGACACAAAGCTTTAGTGAGGTACCAATGATTTTATGTTAGGAGCTATGTTGCTAAATTTGCCCTAGGAGTTATTTGCCAAGGGTTCCGTCGTGGTAGCTGGTGATGTTGTTTATATGTAGTTGCTTGTTGCTTGGGCCCTTGGTTGTCATGAGGCTAAACCCAAAGCATAATTGCGAGATAAGAAAACCCGTAGTTCAACAGTTGCAATTGCAAATGCCCAAACGATTTAGCATTTTACAAAATAGCTGCCTACTGACCTGGAAATGCCAAATCATTTGACCAAATTGAGCTTAAAAGCCAAATCATTCGGCAAGTTTGAATAAATTGGTTTTACCCGAGAGTACCGTCATTATTTCATTGTTGGCATAAAAAAGAGAGAGGAAGAATCCCACCTAGGATTCTTGACCAATATTTTTCTACACATCTCATTTAGTAGCCTGATTATAATAATTTTTAATCATATCAAAATTCTCGTTGTGTGGATACCTTTTTTTTTGCAATAAAGAGAAGATGAAACTGGAGATCTTATGGAGTTTTTTTTTTTTTTTTTTTTTGTAGAAACTACTTTGCTACATTGATCAAAACCTGGGAATTGTAATAAAAAAAACTATATTAACAACATATTTGGTGATTGACATTCTTCCTCTTTTAAGGAAAACAAATCTGAATAAGTGCTAACACCCCAACTTTTATAAAGTAGCAGCAAGCCACCAACTTGTAAAATCACACAAAATGAATCACTCACACAAACGCTTGGCAGTTGAAGATATTCACGCAAACTAAGATTATTCGAATAACAACCATACAATGACACAATTCATAACTAAGCCGGTGTTTGGTCATTAAAATAAAAGCTCCATATCAACATTTCAAGCTCCAACAACGCCTACAATTTGTTAATATCGTGCTTGTTAGACGAGATCTGAACTCTTATTATAAGCTAAGCAAGGAGCTCGTCTAAGAGTTGGACATGACACTTCACCCTAGTGTATTTTTCTCAAAGTGGTATGAATCTCATTTTTTTGAGGGCTATTTAGTCTGCCCTCAAGATATTCGAAGTTTAATACTTTGGCATTCACACTGTGAAGTTTTATCCCTCAATGTATACCGTTATAAATAGTGCATGCCGATTTCCTTATTTTTATTTTTTGTTGTTGCTGTGAAGGTATTCTCCTTTTCACCCTCGGCTCTTTTAATAATTAAATTCCACGACACACCTCAAAGCTTTGCATCTCATGTTTAATCCAACACAACAATTCTTTAATCCAGTCACCAGAAGATGAATCTCAAAAAGAAAAGAGTTTTTTAGTTTATACCCCCCACTTGGTTCCTGATAATAGTGTTTACCCCCATATTTGTTATTTATGAGGGTTTACCCCCCATTTTGCCGTTGACTGTTAGTCAACGATCTTTGACTAACGCTGACTCGGTTAAAAAATTTGTTTAGACAATTTTACCCTCACGTGACAAGCACGTGACCTTCACAATTCGTTCGAATGACAATAATAAGTCTTGTTTGAACGACAAGAGTTTCATGACAAAAATTCCAGGGAACTTTCAACTCGTTCGAACGATAAGAATAGTCGTTCGAACAACAAGAGTTTCATGACAAAAATTTGAGGGGACATGATACTTCGTCCGAACGACAAGAAAACTCGTTCGAACGAAAAATAAATATAAAATCTCCTCCCTTTATCAGTGAGTTCTACTTACCTTCTGTCTAGTGATCTTCATTTGTCAGTGTCTTCAGCTGAGATAACCACGAGACTCCACAAACACGAAATGAGACAAATAAAATATTTCAATCTCCCCCTTTGGTTCATTTTGTGACAAATAAAAACTAAGACGAACACACTACTCTGTAGTACTTCCCAGCTACAGAGTGAGTCTTGACCTTAGAAAGACACCACCCCTTTCTTGAATAGGCTCAATCTCTGGGCCTCATTTAAGAATAATATATTCTTACAACCCTGTTCTCATCAGATAGTGTGTGACTGAATATCTAGACACTCAGGAAACTCGTTTATGAAACATGTGGAACAAAAAACTTAAAATACAGTCACACAAGCGGGAAAAAAAAAATAAATCCAAAGAAGCATTTGCAAACCAGTCATGTAAACTCGTTCCTCTCCCTTTTTGTCACGGAAGAAACAATCAAACAATTACAATAAACTATCTGAAAGAAAATAAATTAGATACATCGGATAAACAGATAAACAAAATGTAGTACTAGATAAACTGATAAAGTTAGCACAAAGACTCATATCTCACGTGCTCTCAAAACAAAAAAAATCTCAAAAAGGAACCAGACAAAAGAAACCAAAAAGGAGAGCAGATGCGAGGACAAAAGTCTAGCAAAGGCACCCTGTGCAGTCAGGCATCTCCAGAACCAGAATCATACTCAAACTCATGCGGCTCCTGGACCTGACGAAGACCCCTAACATCTGTCTCAATAGTCTCCAGTCTACCCTCCATAGTCTCCAGACGTCCCTCAATAGCACCCAACCTGGTCGACACCGTCTGAAGCATGCTCCCAATACTCTGAAGAGAAAACACCTCTTGAGGTTGTGTAACTGAGCTAGAAGAACCTATGTGCTCTCCTGGAGGAGCAGGCTCAGAACGTAGCACAGGAGGAAGATGAGATGTACTTTTGTGACAGTTACTCGCATCCAATTTTTCAGTTTTGGTATCCTCAGGTTCATTTGGAAATACCTTGTAGCCAACAACAGTAAGAATTACCATAACAAGTCGAGCAAATGGTAATGAACTCCGAGTCGCCGTTTTGGTACTCGCATCAATCATCTCCTCAATGATGATATTAGGTAGATCTAGCTCAATATCATTCTTGAATACATAAAGAAAAACCTTCATCCGCTTAGATAGTTCATTCTTTTGAGACCGCGGAATAATATTCACAATAGCTATGCTATGTACGAGGCGAGACTCATCATCTAACATCTTTCGGGAAATAATACCCGATCCAGTATATAGACGATGTTGAGTTGTGATGTCAATAGCCATATCAGGCGGTGCAGGAAGAATAGGAACCCCATCCTCCTCAAACTCCCCCTCATAAGTAGCAGCAGGCTAGAGATAATACGATGCTGGCCAAATACATCTCGGAACTGCAATGTACTGAGAAGGACGGAAACCCATAATAGCGTAGATACTGTCTCTAGGGACTGTGTACGTGGTGCCATCAATAGTGATTGAGAAAGTACGACTATGTAGTGTACGGACATGCTCAAGTTCCAGAGTAGCATATAATAATCGAACAATCCTCGGGTAGACCTTACCAGAAGGAGTAAGAATCTTGGTCCAATTTCTTCCTCTAAATTTTGTAAACACCCGTGTATATCCGGCATTAACCTCAAAAATACTTTTGATGTCAACAATTTGTTCTTTTACAATTGGCCGATCTCGAAAGCCTTTGTCAGTAGCCCAATATACCGGGTTATCACCAACCCTTTGACCATCATGAATTCCTGTATCATCGGAGCGTGGTCTCTTTGTTCCTCCCCGTACCTTTGGAGCCATAGCGAATACTCAAAGAAATTTGTCTGGAACACCAACAATACCAAACCAAAGAAACCAATACCCAAGTAACAACTACTTCCACCAACAATACGCCAATAATCAAACCCAAAACCTGCAATAAACAATCCACTACCTCCCCAAACTTAACCAAAACAGTTAAGCAGGGGAACCCAAACAAGCACAATCTCAACCCAAAACCTGCAGTAATCAATCCCAACTCCAACCCCCAATTCTTTTCCAATTATGTTCAACAATGCACCCAACCAATCAAACAATTCTTCAAACACACAAAAATAAATCACCTTGACCAAACAGTAAAAATGTAATTCCAAATTCCAATAATGCACGTAATTCTTACAATCACAGAGATGCAATAATCAACTAAGGGAATTCCTCATACAGTTCTAACCCAATTTGTCCAAAGAATCATTATAGAGAAAAACTGGGGCACAAACAGCACGGAGAACAAAACTTACCAAATTGAAATCCACTCAACGAATTGAAGTTGGAGGAGGAGAGAAGATAGCAATTACAACGACTTCCCTTCCAATCAAGACCCAATCAACAATCTTAGAGCAACAATGGTGAAGTGCAGTTGAGAGAGAGAGAGAGACAAAAAAATCAAACCAAATTTGTTTTATAAAACAACCAAACCCGAGACTCGTTCAAACGACAAGATAAGTCGTTCTAACGAAACAAAATCTTTTCCAAAAAAAATACACTGCAGCTTGGAAATGGATGAAACAAAGGAAGTAATGGATGAAAAAGAAGAAATAGATGAAAGAAAAGAAAAACACGAAATGAGACAAATAAAACCTTTCAATAGTAGATTGTAAGAACACTCTAGTTTGTGTACTTGTGTTTATGAATGGCATTGTGTTTATGATTGTCTTATGTATTTGTGTTTATGAACATATGATCCAGGATTTAGCCATTTAGCACCACTAAAAAACTATATATTCTACAAAAACACAAACTGATCCACAAAAAGCTCTATATTCACAAAAAAACTATATATACATCCACAGAAAAAATTGTATATACATACGCAAAGCACCACTAAATGCATTCAAAAGTTAAATATGTCATCAACCCTAGCTCCACCACTAAATCCATTTTCTTCTAGGTTGAACAAATTCTTTCTTGTAGGGATTTGAACTTGAAGCCTGAGCTAGAGACTGTTGGTTTTGTGACTGCCTTGGAGCTCTTACTTGTGATTGAGAAACTTGTGTATCACCTTGTGAATGCCTTGGAGCTTGAGAAGTAGATACTTGAGTAACACCTTTTGACTGTCTTGGAGCTTGAAAATTTTGCTTTGTTCTACCCCTAGCTCCACCTCCCTTTGTACCAATTCTGCCTTCAACATTCTCTTCTCCAGTTCTTCCTCCCACTGTATTTCTTCCAGTCCTCCCTCCACCTCTAGTTTTTCCTTTATCTCCACCTCCCCTTGTACCAGTCCTTCCTCCCACTGTATTTCTTCCAGTCCTCCATCCACTTCCAATTCTACTTGTATCTCATTTACCTCCTGCATCCACTCGTAAGCTAATATTTATCATAAAATTAGCCCTACTGGTATTTGTGTCTAGCCTTTGTTTAGTTCTAACCACCCTTGGTGTTGGTACTACAGGTGGACCCTTACATGTTGTTTTGTTATGACCAAAGCATCCATATGTACCACATCTTTTATGAGGCCTTTTTTCATCTGGATCATGTATCCTTTCTTTTCTTGGCCGTCTAGGTCCTCTCACTAATGGTGGTGGTAAAAAGTAAGGAGGTTGAGGCTGTATGGACATAAACAAACAATTTTTTTTTTAAGAAAATATATGGTATTGGGATATGTAAGAGTTAATTATGATAAAGTTATACCTGTCCCCACTCTGAAGGATTAACCACATGATATATAACATCTTTGTATGTCTTCACATATGAAGACACTTTGTGATATTCAGAGACAAAACTGCCAGTTAACCAAGTATTGTCACATATGGATATATTAGGCATTGAAATAACATTAAAAGTACTTTAACATGGAAATAATACTAAAGAATACTTACTTGGCCCATGAATATCTATAAGGGACTATAACAGACACAATATGGACACATGGAAGTCCAGTAACCTGCCACTCATGACAATCACATTCATGTGTCCCTAAATTAACTCTTCATCTCTGCCCATTCACTGCAATTGCAACATATTGGCCAGTATTACCATTCCCCTTCTTACCATCTCTGCCTATATTGACTATACTGTCTCTTTAGCTTATCAATATGTGTTTGTGCTATAGGCACTAACACTAAACCTGCATTTATAGAAGCATAACAATTATATATATAAGCATAATAATTATATATTACCAAATTGTAAATTAATTAAGTTAATCTTACATTTTTCTTCCCAGTCCTTTGCTTTTTGTCTCCTATCAAACTTAATTTCCTCAACATTAAGTTCAATTTCTCTAGTGCTTTATGAATTGGTTTATCCCTGATCTTAAGAATCCAGTTGCTGAAAGACTCAAAAAAATTATTTGTGATATGTTCACACTTAGCAGTGAAGTCAAAGTGGGATCTAGCCCAATGCTCAAATGGTTCTTTCATCAACCAGTCATATGCTGATGGGTTGTCCAGCTTCAGTTCATCTAACAGATTCTTCTTCTCTACCTGTTTATATGTTCTTGCTGCTTTCCAAACCAAACTCTCCAAATGTGTACTCCTGTAGACCTTTTTCATATTCTTATACATGTGTCTGAAACAAAACCTTCCATAACATACTAATAACAACTCAAGTACTTGTGGTTTGAAAAAAAAAAGAAAAAAAAAGAAAGAAATGAAAGTTATTCCTGTGGTTTGCAAATGGAAATATGTTTGCAACTGCATCAATAAGTTATTTTTGCCTATCTGAGATAAAAGTTAACTTTGTATTATATAGAACAAAATAGGGATGCATTATCTGCAGAAATGAGTGCCGCCATGTGTCTTTACACTCAGACCTACAAAAGTATACTCCTAATGGGAAGAGTCTATTGTTACCATCCAATCCAATAGCTGATAGGCACACACCCCCATATTTACCCTTAAGAAAATATCCATATAAGCCAACAACAGGTCTGCAACTATTAAGAAATCCATCAATACTTGCCTTAAACATCACACATGTCCTAGTCCACTGGCTAGTATCATGGTCTTTGCTAACAACAGCTATGCTCCCAGGATTTGAATATAATATCTGCAGACACAACTCTTGTTGCATGATGTATCCTTCATCATATGAACCTACTATCTTCTCCTGGCAGATTGACCAGGCATTCCAGGCTGCATAATATAAAATTTCTACACCAAATTGTGTTGATATCAAGTCTTGGATACCAACAGGTCTAGTATTCCTCATAGACCTCATCACTGACTCAACTTGTTTGGCCACCCAAGTAGCATTTGCCAATCTATTCTTAGCTCCACAACTGCAAGTATGCTTAAGGTTACTGCTTTTTTTTAAAGTGAATGTGTGACCATCAGTAGTCCTTCTGGCATAAAACATCTATTCACAGTTTTCATCAATGTAAAACAATCTAACCCTGTAATTTTCCATTTTTTCTTGATAATACTCAAACTTATTCATTATTGACCAATGTTTAATGTATGCCCTGTATTCATACACAGTTGCCTACTCCATCCCAACTCTTAACTCACCATAAGTAGGTTGAGGAGGTATACTATGAACTGTATCCTCTTCTTCAATAAAGATGTTATCATACTCCTTAGCTAGATCTCTAAACTCAAGATCATATTTGTCTATATTTTCCTGAGTGGGACCATCATCACCATCTTGAGATGTATGTGTAGAGTAGTAGCCTTCTTTTGGATTTAGATTGTCCGGATCTAATTTTGCCCAATTATCAGTGTTTATACCCATATCCCCAACTCCTCCACGATGCTCTCCATCAACAGTGTTTCTACCCATATCCTCAACTCCTTCGCCAACAGTACTTCCACCCACATCAGTATTTTCTACAATAACCTCATCATCACTAAAATATAATGGTGGGAGCTCATTTAATCCCCTCTTCAAGTAGCTCAGATGGTCTTGTTTTTTTAGTTTTTGGTTTACTCCTTGTTGTACTTTCCTTTTTTCTCTTCCCTTTATAAACTTGTTCTTGATCTTGGACTCGTTCTGGAACTTGGACTTGCCTTGGTTCTAGAACTTGGAATTCAACTTGAATTTGTTCTACATCTTCTTCATCAACCAATTTCAAAAGAGTTTTTTTCTTTTTTGACCTTGGCTTTGTGACTAGCTTTTTTGTTCTTTGAGCTTGAATATTAGAAATAATAGGCTGCACAATAGGTTCAACCTGAGTCACAATCTCTTCAATAAGAGCATCATCATCATTATCAATTAAAAGGACTTCAGGAATTGCATCTATATCAATGGGGTCAACAATTCCTAAATGTTCCTCATCACTTTGTTCTATATAAAAGTGAACATCCCACAAGCTTTCTACACCACTCATCTTCTATATTTTGAATAAATCTATATCATCTCTCACTAAGAATTTGTTACCAAGATACAATGTCATAACATCTAATACAACACCAGGCTGGAATGTTGCATTCATTTCAGACATTGTAGAAAAAACAAAGTCTAATAGTCCATGGAAATAGAATTGGTCCCCCATCAGCATTATTTATAATGTGCTTATGACCATCAACATAGAGGTCATGGGTATATCATATATCTCTTCTAGGGTCCTCCCACCTTCCCCCCCCAATGTAACACCACATGTTTAATAGGATCCTTGTTGGTATATGGCAACAATTGTTAATACACAACAACATCAAACAATACAACAATGTAAACTACGGAGAAAGAGAGCGCTAAGTGGGGAGACTTACATCTCAAAGTTGTGAGAAATCAGTTGTTATAAACCTAGGGAAACTCTCCACACTATGAGAATCTTGATCACAAAGTGGGCAACATTCAACCTGCAAAAAATACATATATACAAAATCAACATTCAGCCCCATTATACAATTTCTACCAAGGTTTCACATCAAACATTCAACCCCATTTATGTTCGAACAAAACCCAAAAATATTCGAATAAAAGAGGATCTGGATATTTATATTCGAACAAAACCCATAAATATTCAAATAAAAATAACCCAATACGCAACAGCAGTTTCACAAACCCAACAATGCAATCACTCACATACCCAGCAATCAACAACCACACCAATTCCACAAACCCAACAATACAAACCCAAGAAGGAGAGAGAGAAAAAAAGATCAGAGCAAAGCTTACCAAATTGGAAAACCACACTTCGAATTGGAGGTGGTAAAGCAGTGAAACCAACGAGAGGTAGAGGAGAATCGCAGTGGAGGTGAAGGAACTCGAGGTTGAACAACAATAGTGAGAGAGAGAGAGAGAGCTTGAACAAACTTGAACAATAATGGTGAGGTGAAACCACCGGTTGTATTGAAACTATTCTTGTCATTCGAACGAGATGAAAGTTCCCTAAAATTTTTGTCATGAAATTTTTATCGTTCGAACGACTATTCTTGTCGTTCGAACGAGTTGAAAGTTCCCTGGAATTTTTGTCATGAAACTTTTGTCGTTCGAACGAGATTTATTGTCGTTCGAACGAATTGTGAAGGTCACGTGCTTGTTACGTGAGGGTAAAATAGTTTTAATAAAATTTTAATCGAGTCAGCGTTAATCAAATATCGTTGACTAACAGTCAACGACAAAATGGGGGGTAAACCTTCATAAATAACAAATATGGGGGGTAAACACTATTATCAGGAACCAAGTGGGGGTATAAACTAAAAAACTCAAAAGAAAATCAAGAAGATTGAAAAGAAAGAGAGGCAGAAAATCAGTAGCAGAATTGTTGAAAAGAGGGCCAGAGAAGGGAAGACTTCAAACAAACCCCCTAATCCCAATGTCTAAGCTTTTAGCTTGGAATGTTAGAGGTATAAGTAGGGCTCATATGCAAAGAGAAGTGAAAAAAATACATCAAAACAACTCATTTAGAATTAGTTGTTCTTTTGAAAGCAAAAGTCAAAGAGGCAAAATTCAATAAAGTGAAATATTGTTTTGCTCCTGATTGGCATCCATAACTAACAATGAATATGCCACTGAAGGCAGAATTATCATCATGTTGTATCCTAACAAATTTACTGTAAGTCTACATTTTAAGTCAGCCCAAGTTATTTCTCTCTTTGTTACAAACTCTAGTGGTAAACAGTTCCACATTTCCTGTCTATATGCTTCCAATGTTACAAGAGAAAGAGCTGCTTTATGGAATTGTCTGAATTCCCTTTCCAGTCTAATTCAATTACCATGGATTATAGTTGGAGACTTTAATTATATTGCCTATGCTAGTAAGAAAAAAGGGAAAGAAAAAGCTATTGAAAATGATCTTCTACCTTTAAGGAATTTTATTGAAGTGCGACACCTTACTGATCTTAAATGGAAGGGCCTATCTCACACTTGGACCAATTATCAAGTTGGGGAAAATAGAACCTGAACTAAACTAGATAGGGCTCTTGTTAATAGTTTGTGGTTAAATGACTTTGTAGGATCAGAGGTTAAGGTGGCGTTTATTTTTTGGGCTGACTCCACTCAGTCGTCTGAGTCTGAGTGGAGTCAGTAATTTGGGTCACTAAGAGGCGTTTGTTTTACCTCTCACTCATACTTAGAGTCAGTGATTTAGGTCAAAAACCTAGACTCAGACTCAGCCCCAATAAGCCAGCTTATTGCTGAGTCTGAGTCTGAATCTATTTTGGCTCCCCAAACTGCCCTTACAAAAATCAAAAAATTACAAAAAAATACTACACAAGTCTTCTCCTCCAAACCAGCTCCTCCCCAAACGAACCCAATCTCTTCCAATAGCTCTCCTCGATCTCCTCTAAACGCCAGTAGCTCCTCCTCGCATCCTTCTCATCTCCTCGAAACGCAGCAGCTCCAATACCCATTTTTGTACTTTCATAAAACATCACAAACTTGTTGAAGACCTTGCTCAATCAGATTCTCGCAACCCTCGCTAGTGTTTCTCGTGATTTTGGTTACAGGTGCATTGTTCCCCAGAAAAGGCAGACAGGTTAAAGCCAGGCAGTATAATTTATGGTAGATTTCTCAAACAGTACTTGTTATTTTTAGATTTTTTTTATTTTTTTATGTATTTGGGTATGATGATGATAATGAGATGAGAATGTATGTTTCATCTGATTTCTACAGATTTGAGTTGGTTTTTATATTATAATATATACATAGTTTTACCTTCGTGTTTTTGCCAATCTTATTGAGTTTATGTTTCTCTATTAATGTAGAATGTGGTATAATGTGTATGTATGTGTGTGGATATGGGATTCTGGGTTGTTTGGTGAACATGAGGAGCTGGGGTTTATGGGTTTTGATTATGTTGATATATATGTGGAATGTTGATGGAGTTTATCAGATTTTATTTGTTTGTTTCTTTGTTGATTGCAAGATGATAGATTGGATTGATTTATGATGATGTCGGTGTTTATATGTTATTTGATATTGTTATTGTGTATCATACTTGGGATAATTTGAGAGAGGAAACGAGGTAATGAACATATTAGTTTGATTATTCTTATGGTCACTAACGGAGATGCTAAGCTATATCTTCTTTTTGTTATACTGAAAACCAAATCCAGTAAATGTCCGATATTGAGATTTAAGGAAATGCGTGGTGTAGAATTCGAATAAGCTTGTATTGGCCTCTAATGGTCATGGTGTTGCCCCTTTAGATACCCGTGAACTGATTTTCCTGTAAATGCGTGAAATATTTCTTAGTAATCTTTCCTATAGACTTGCTTGTACACTGTAATCTGTTGCAGTCTTTCCTTTTATACTGCCAGTATTAGTGTTAGAGTTCCCCCTTGAGAAAAAGGTCATTTTCAACTCGGTAATGATAACTGGCACAATGGTAAGAGGGAAATTGCCAATATATCTTCCTTCTTATAAGTTGTTCTTGCATTTGGCTAATTACACACCTAGTCCATTTTCATATTTACTTTAGATATTATACTACATCTGCTTGGATGTTCTAAACTTCGACTAAGTAGTTGCATGTTTTCTTACTTCGATTTTGGTCATGTTTTCATTCAGTCTCTTTCAGAGGATCTTGCATTTACAGTTTATAAGGACGCCTTCATTTTGCACTTTAGCATGTTTTCTCTTTGTCTTTTATATGTGGTAAGAGCCTTGCAATCCCAGCTTTCCTTAGCTAATGGATAGATGTTAATGCTTATTACCTATTAATGGATAAATGCTTATTAACTATTATTAGTGCTGTTAATGGATAGATACTATAGGAAAGGGTAATGCTAATTGTAGCTGTTATGATGATTGAAATTACAGTTTCTGTTAATATTATTTCATCTGAAGTTGTTGTTGCTCTAAAACAAACTATCAGCTATCAATTTTTTTACCGATCTTCCAAGGGACTAAAAGGAACAAGTTCTGAATTTCTGGGCTGATTCTTTTTACAGTTCTTTTCCATCCATTTCCATCCATTCATCATCCATCCATCCATTTTTTGGGACTGAAAGGAACAAGAGCTATCCATCCATTTCTATCCATTTTTCTAGGACTGAAAGGATCTGATTTAACAACTCTTATCCATCCAATTCCATCCATTTATCATACATCCATCCAATTTTTGGGACTGAAAAGAATTAAGAAACATAAACCTTTTAAAGTGAAATATGAAACATCTATGTTTCCATAGGTTCCTTCTCTGTGTGTGCTTACCTGAAATATTTATTGAGAAATCTCAGAGCAAGCCTTATTTTAGTGCAAAATTTTCAAAACCAAACTGAGAGAGACACCCAAAGAAGCAAAAGATCACAGCTTGAATCTTTTCTTTTTCAAGTATGGCTCTCTCTGTGAGATCTTTATCCCTCTTAAGTGAAGAAACTTTGATTGTTCTGTTAGACTACTTTAACACAAGGCACTGTAAGTAGAGGCTTCCATTCTAGATACTACAAAATTTGCAGGTTGGTTTCATTCCTTCAGTAGAGCATCTTTCATTCTTCTAGGTACATACTTGATGATCCAGTCTTCTAGGTACAAGCTATTCACCAAGGCCTGATCAGAGTTAGAAGATTAAACATTGATAAACAAAGTTGTGCTTGAAGATAAGGAAATTGATGGATGAGTTAACTGAAGTTAAGGTCGAACTGGTTTTTACCATGTCCCTATTGAACTTGCATTTACATGACTCCTATTATTATAGATATCGATAAAGTAAATCTTCGTACTATTAATGAGTTATTACTTGTTTGTTGCTATTGATGTTTCCTTGCTTTGATTGCAACTGTTTATGCTGTTAATGTATATCCATCTGTTTGTATATCCATTTGTTTGGCAACTGTTAGCAACTTTAGACCTCTATTTATGTTGCTAATGTATATCCATCTGATTTGTCTATTTGTCAAGCTGATACAGTTATGTCGAGACCAGTCGAAGCTTATATTTGAATTGTTTTATTTCAGTTTTTAGAGCCTTTAACTGGGAAAGTTTGGGGATTGGATAATTTTGAACCATATCCTGCTTTACTGGTAAGTTCTTACTTTGTGAATATGGGATTTGTGCTGAATGCATTTTAGTATAATTTTGATATAGATTAATAATGTTTAATATTTTTGTCTGTAATCCATTCTGTTTGTGAAATGTGATTTGATTTGTGATATCTGTAATCCATTCTATTTAAACCTAAAAATTAGGAAGAGCATTAGTAGGGGATTGGTGATAAGTTAAAGTTTGGGAAGGATGTTTTGTCCATCTATTTAGGAAAGATGCTTTGTAGGGGATGCTCTCTTCTATTATTTGATACAATTTTTTTCATTATTTGATACTATTTTTTTCATTATGTATTCTTAGGGACAATGAATCAGGTTCAATGGTTATTAGGTATTCTTGCTATTATTATTTTGTACAATGAGATAGTCAAACAAAATAGGAGGGTCGACCAAAGACTATGTACTTCTGTTCGCAATGGCAAGGCATATGTCCAGGAACTCCTAGAAGGTCCTAGTACTGTAATGTATAATATGATGAGGATGGAGCCAAACTCTTTCAGATCTCTAGTTGCCCACTTCAGAGATACTGGGTTGTTGAGGGATAGTAAGCATATAGACGTCGATGAGAAGCTTACAATATTCTTACACATAATTGCACACAACATGCGAAATAGAGCTATAAACACTTTATTTCAACATTCTGCTGCTACAACCAGTAAAGTCTTTCATGAATGTCTTGATGCAATGATAAAATTTTCAAAAGAGATGATAGTGCCCACTAACTTTGATGAACCACCAAGGCCAATTAGACATCATAAAAAACTTAGGGAATGGGTTTTCAGAGGAGATGTAGGAGCACTAGATGGTACACTAATTCCTGCAAGTATTCCAGTAAATGATTAAACACCCACAGAGGAAGAGGTGGAGGGAATTGCTTCCAGAATGTGATGGTCATATGCGATTTTGACATGTATTTCACGTATATTATTGCTGGTTGGGAAGGAGTTGCCCATGATTCTAGGGTTTTGATAGATACACTGAACAAGCCAGCCCACAACTTCCCCATGCCTCCAACTCGTGGTAATGGTCATTCTCATTTTGTTGGTGCTTATCACTCTTTGTATGTCTCTTCATGTTAACTTTCTTGTTTCAGAGCAATATTATCTATGTGATGCTGCCTATGCGCAAACAAGAGGTTTCATGACCCCTTACAGAGGTGTTAGGTACTGGTTGAGTGATTATAGGCATGGACAAAGGCCTAGGAACCCACAAGAGTTGTTTAATCATGCACATGCTAAACTAAGAAATGTAATTGATAGAAGCTTTGGTGTACTGAAGGCAAGGTTTCCTATTCTCAGATCAATGCCTTCTTATGACTTTCCCACACAGAGAAACATTGTGGTTGCATGCATAACAATTCACAATTATCTAAGAAGAGTTTCTCTGAATGATGAACTTTTTAAGCAGTTTGAGAGTGATGATGCTGGTGTTGAGGGAAATGAAGAAGTGCATGTTGCGGAGTTGCCACCTAATGCTATCTTATTTGGGCAAGTTGAGCATGCAGCAGCTATAACTCAAAGAGATATGCTTGCAGCACAATTAACACTAAGCAATGCTAATGCCGCTATTGTAGAGTGATTTAGTTTATTGTAAACAATAACTCTTTAACAATAGTTTTGCAATATGTTGTTTATGCTGGGACAACATCTATTTACAATTTGCATTTCTTTTTCTGGTATGCGGTGTTATTGGTGGAAAATAACTTGCAGTTCAATGGTGATTTACAACTGGATTTGTGGGAATGGGGTTATATTAATTTCTCAAAGCTCTGACAATCCGAATATGGCATATTGCAAATGCCTATACGCGGTATATTTTGTATTTTATTATTTATATTAAATTTTTTATTTTATTATCTATTACTATTTCTTTATTTTACATTTGTATATTTCAGAAGACACTTAGGGATTGTGGGTTCTAGTGTTGGGTGGATGAGTATTTGCCTTGCCCTTGTGGAAATGGTCCATGTAAGCTGCGCTCTGCAACTATTAGTAAAAAAAGATTTTACTGTTGCCCACTCTCAAAGAGTAAGCAGGAGAGAGGTTGTGGTTTCCTCAAGTGGTTTGAGGAAGTAAATGGTAAATCATCTACTTCCACTCCTTCTACCACTGCCACTCCTACCTTTGCTACCTCCACAACTATTGAAGATTTGGAGATCAAGTACCAAATAGAGTTGGTTGTGGCCCAAGCTAAAATGGAAATGCTTCAATCCATTACAGAAGACCTAGCAAAGATAAAGCTAAAGAAGTAGTGTGCTTTAAAAGTTGTATGAGTTCTTTTTTGTAAAACATATTCAAGCATCTTTAATATAGGGAGCATGTAAGACTATTTTATTTTATGAAACGGTGTTTGATTACATTTGTTGTTGATAAATGTTTCTTAGTTATTAGATCATTTATATGAAAATGGATAGATGCTTGTAATATTAATGGTTGTTTGATTCTATTTGTTTGTTTACATGTCTATGAACCTAGTCAGCTAGTGTCTTCCATCCATTTTCTATCCATTGGTTCATAGGTTTACAGATGGATAACAGATGCACTGATATATACAAAAAAATAAATAGATGCACTTCTATATGCAAATAGGCTTACAGATGGATAACAGTTAGGCAGTTACATATAGAATGATTTGCATTTCTTATAATGCTTCTCAAAATTCAGTTCTTATGTACATAGTGCAGCAGAGTTATCCATAGCCTGTTGACTGAAATTTGGTGCCCTAAGTGAAAATTATATATGAAGGTATTGATCATGTTGACTGCCTTATCCCTGTATATCTGTACTAGATGCTTATACCTGGGTCTTGACAGACTGCTTTATGAGGTGAATCAGGCCATCAAGGTTGAGACTTGATTGGGCTCATCATATGTTTTTAGGCTTTGCTACATAGTATGTTCAACTGGATGGATGTGCAAGTTCAGTTGACTTTCCTTTCTTTTCTGCACAAGAAGTCTCACCACTGTTATGACAGTGAATCAAATACCCTCTTTTTATTTGACGTAAACATATTGGTAGGAAGTCTAGGTTACACCATCATTTGTAAAGCCCTTGTACTGTGATCTTGTGGTATCACCATCATTTGTAATCTATTCGTTGGGTTGCCTGATTCAACACTGCTCTCTAGTTCATCACTTTATTTTTGGCTTGCAGTTGGTATAGTGTATCCTTCCTTGTTTACTACCTGTAGTTTTGTATTACTATCTTCATTTGGACATTCAGCATTGCCTCCATTATTTGTAACCATCATTTGATATTGATCATCCAGTTCTTTGAATTGTTTCCCAAAATCTGGGTATTTTGCAGCTAGGTGTTCAATGCCTTTAAAAATAATTAGGGGGGATAATTCATCTTCCTCTGTATTGCCCATTGCAGTTGCTACCATTTCTTATTATTCCTGTACTTGTGTTCAAACAAAATATCAAAACAACCATAGTTAAGCTTCAGTTTTAATCTTATAGGATATATAACATCCATAGTAGAAAATCCTATTTTATCAACATACAGTTTATACTGAGTTTTAATCTTAAGCTCTATTGATGTTCATGGTTCTAAGAACATTCTGCTATACTTGCTTGTTCCTCATTTTAGCAAAGCACACAAACAGGCATTTGGGGGTGAACTGTTATAAACTGCCTATGCACAAAGTTTGAAGATACCTTCTAAAATTCTTTGTTCTTTTGGGGGTGAACTGGAAGCAGACATTGACAAGAGACATGTTGAGATGGATATAGATGGGAAGCCTTAGTTTTTACTGTGCTCATGCAGCACATCATACATGGAAACAGTAGATAACCTCCTTATACAGTGTCATAATATAGCCTCAATGTGGGAACATTTTGTTGTCATTGGCGTGCATTGAATGCTTCAGGTGATTTAACGAGTTAAGGCTTACTGCTAGGCATATACAAAGAATATAGAGAAGATAATGTGAGATCTCACACCCTCCATTAGATGGGATTCTGTGGAAAGAACTTGACACTTGGACCGAAAGCAAAGATCTCGCTTGAAATTTGTTGTCTATGTATAAGGTTCTTTATCTATTTCCTTAATTAGTTACTGCTTATGGATTCTCAAAATTCATAACTGTGTTATCTCAAAATTATAAACATATATTCACCATTAATAAAAGCATCTAACTGTGTTATCAAATATATATGCCTTATCTTCAAGATTCCTTAAAAGCATCCATCCATAAAAGCATTTATCCATCCATTTACAGTCTTCTAGGCTTATTGAAGCATCCATAAAGTTGGTGGTATATGTTCTTATGTTAACTATTATCTGCAATATGTTTTGTTTAACTAATTTGTCTATTTGTTTGAAATGTGTAGTTATGTTGATACCACCACCGATACTACCAAAGAAAAAAGGCTTTTTCCAGCAACATCCAGAGTTAAGACTTGACTTTATCATAAAATGTCAAACACAAATAGACTTGCATAGACTGTCTGGAACATCTATAAATGCTCTAGGTTGGAAGACGGTGAAAGATGAGCTGAATAACATACAAGATTTTCATGTTTTACGACATAAGGAACTGAAGAACCAATGGGATTACTTGAAGAGGCAATGGAAAATCTGGAGAGGGTTGATAAACTGGACTGGCCATGGATATGATCCTGTATCAGGCACCTTTGATTGGCCTGAAGAAGTTTGGGCAAATATCATTGCGGTAAGTTAATGGGAATAATGGCATTACAATTTGATTATATAACAATAAATACTTATGTTTAAACATCTATTTACATATTTGTTTACAGGTGAATTCTGAGGCGAAGAAATATAAGATCGTTCTTCTTCAACATAGAGATTTGCTGGAGAAACTGTTTGATGGTCTATCTGCTACTGGGGATTTTGCATGGTCTTCAGTTATGGCAAGTATACCCTCCTCCACCCAACAGTCAAAGTACGTTCCTCTACCTGATGATATAACGTTGATGATACACAAGTTCCCCTCGCTGGAGTTGATTATCCTTGGGATGGTGAGGCCATTCCTTCTTATGATGCCCCCATCAGTCCAGTAAGGGAGCCTACTCATGGTAGTACTTCTCGTTCTCGTACCCCTGCGCCTCAATCAAATCGGAGAAGATCAGCTGCGGCAGTTTAACCATTGGAACCAACAGAGTTGGTCCAATCTCTGATATCTGTATTTACTGCCCAAGGAGCTAGTTATACTTCTGGTAGCAATGATGACACCAGTGATGCAGTTGTACAGGTATTACAGGATATGGTCAGTTCATATGAGATAGATAATGCATTATTTTTCAAGAGTTTGAAGTTCTTGGGAGGATCCAATGAGCACACTTACAGGTTGATGTTTATCAAGCTTCGTCCAGAGTAGCGTGTTAGTTTCCTTGAAGCCCTTATGTCTTGATTGGAATTATTTGTTTGCGTATTTGTAATAGCTCTTAAGATTATGATATTTGCCTTATTTGTATTAACTTCAAACCAATGTTAAAATTATTTGATTTTAAGTATTTATGTATTTGTGTTTGCTATATATACATATCATTTTCTATGTATTTATGTTTGCTATATTTACAGGTTCTTTCCTATATGTTTGTTATGTATATGTGGTGCTGACGAAGGGGTTTCTATGTATTTATATTTGCTATATATACAGGTTTTTTCCTATGTGTTATGTATATGTGGTGTTGACGTTACGCTAACGAAAGGGTTTTTATGTATGCTATATATACAGGTTCTTTCCTATGTGTTTGTTATGTATATGTGGTGTTGATGTTGCGCTGACGAAGGGGTGGTGGTGGTGGTGGTTCCTTATAAACTGATAAGGGTATTTTGGTCTTTTGTCTATTTTAACACTCATTCAGACTCAGACAAAAAACAAACACTCTAATGCATCCACTCAGCTAGTGAACGCTTCTAAGTGGACTCAGACTCAGACTCAGACACTCACTCAGACTCAGACTCATAAGCAAAAAAACAAACGGCCCCTAACTTCTTACCTTATGGCCTCCTTGACATTCTCCAATATTATTATCCATTATTACTGAGGTTCTAAGGGGGACATCACCTTTTAGATTCTTTAATGTTTGGGCAACTCACCCTACCTTTATATACATAGTTGATAAAGCTTGGAGCACTAAAGTTTTTGACCCTCTATGTTCATTCTTACTCGAAAACTGAAGATCCTAAAAGCTGATATCTTAGTCTGGAAAAAGGAAGTTTTTGGTGACATTGATACCCAGATAGCTGAGTCTAGAGCCAAGATCCAACAAATCGAGGCAGAAGCTATTAAAAGACCTCTTATACGTCAAGAAGACCAGGAGGATAAATATCTCAGACACAATCTAAATCATCTCCTATATCAAGAAGAGATAAAAAAAAATAGCAGGCTCATGCCACTGGCTTTTACATGGAGATTCAAATACTCATTTCTTCCACTCTGTTATGAAAGAAAGAAAATGTAATAATTTCATTTCTTCCATTAATAACTCTATGGGCCATCAACTTACTACCACCTCTACATATATTCAAAGTGAAGCTGTCAAGTTTTATGAAAGTCTACTCACTAGTGAAGATGAAGAGTTTAGATGCCCTGACATCAGCCAATATCCTTACATATGATCAACAAAGGGATCTTATCAGAGTGATCACTGATGAAGAGATTAAAGATATGGTTTTTAATGAAAAAGAAGACACCTCCCCTGGTATTGATGGATTCAATGTATTTTTTTTAAAGTATTGGGTTATAGTTGGGAAAGATGTTTCAAATGCCATTAAAAACTTCTTCAAAACTTCCAGAATGCTCAAGGAAATCAACATCACAGTCATAAAGTTAAGTCTCCTTCTACTTTTGTAGAATTTATACCTATCTCCCTCTGCAATGTCATCTACAAGTTTATTTCTAAGCTTCTTGCCATAAGAATGAGATCAGTGATGAATCAGATTATAGATAGCAGTCAGTTGGCTTTTATCAGAGGAAGATTTATTCAAGATAACATTCTCCTGGCTCATGAATTCACTAAGGGGTTTGATAGGACAAATTGTGTATCAAAGATCTTACCTTATCTGCATGAAAAACCAATACCTCTTAAGGAGATGATCGAGTCTAGTGTATACACACTATCTCCTTAAGACAGATTTGCCCCTACCACAGTGCTTTGCAGGAATATAGGCCCCTGTCTCCCAGGATACAACGATCAGTCGCAGGAAGAAGAAAACACTTCTATCTTTCTGCCAAAGGAACTTTGATTGCGTCTGTTTTCTCTTTGTAAAAAGACTCAAGAAAACTCTGAAAAACTGATGATAATAAATGAAAAGGAAATTGGGTTATTTAGAGCATAGGTGACTCTTCACCAAGAGTCACACCTCAAGTTAATGCCTCTTCACCAAGAGTCACACCTCAAGTTAGTGCCTCTTCACCAAGAGTCACACCTTAAGGTGCGTCTGTTAGAGACACCCCAAACCCAAAAAACGACTAAGTGTTTAAAGGAATCCCCATGAGCCCATGGCCCAAGGCCCTAAGGCCCAATCATAGACTTATAATAATAAGCGGGTTTCCTAGCCCATGCACCCAAGCTAGCTTGCACACATGGGCCGCACATGTTGCACATGCGCGTGTGACCCACCAACTCTCACACTCATTACAACAAAGTAAGTGTTTGATTTACTTATATAGGAGAGTTGTGATTCCCTCATATCCAATGTGGGACTAAAACCACTTAGTTCCACCATTCAAACATAAAGGAAAAACAAATCATATTGTATTTTCCAACAATCCCCCACATTTGAATGGTAACAGACAAACTCAGACAAAACAGAGAAAATCAGAGAATGATCCTGCATCGAGAGAGGTGTCTTGTGGACTTGAACCTTCTCTAGTAAAAAACTATCGGATTTACGCTGATTAGTGAACATATGTCTTGAACTGTCAGCTTTAGTGTAAACCAAGACAATAGTCTTCACATAGTACTATTCCAAACGCAATCGGCTCTCACAGTTGTGTTCAATTCGGCCCTGAACAAATCCCGGATTCATAAGCACTATTAGAGAATTTTACCCTATAAAATTCTCATGGAAGCGGCCCCACCTCACGCTCACATAGGTGATTGCCTATTTTGAGTACCCTGTCGTACCCCACTTGTAAATACAAGTCATAGGAATCATTAAAAGTTCAGAGAAGTTACCCTGAAAAACCTGGCAGGTTGAACTGTTCACATCATGGAATGGGCAGGAGTTAAAATTTCTACAATGCTCATGTTGAGTAACTCACAACTAGTTGTCCTATTGAACCTAGATCATGGGATCTCCAATCAACTAGGTTAGGTTTCCGCTGAGGTTAACTCGTATTTAAATGTTTTAAGCCCATTCCCCTCGATGTGGAAAAAACTTGCATTTTTGCCAACCCTTTTGTAAATGGATCCGCTAGGTTGTCACTGGACTTCACAAAGTCAATGGATATAACTCCACTTGCAAGTAATTTCTTTACAGTATTATGTCTACGACGTATATGTCGTGACTTACCGTTTTAGTCCAAAACTTTTTTTATCAAAATTAGTTTAGATTCGTTTATTAGTTAATTAGGAAATTATATTTTTAATACGTTTACTCCCCGTGGATTCGACCCCCGCTTACCCTTATTATATTACGACACCCATAGTTTTGAGCGGGGTATTTAAAGACCGAGTTAATTTCGCATCAAAATTGGCGCCGCTATCGGGGAGGCAACGGTTTATTAAAAAATAAATTTTTTGTTTTAACTATTTTATTTTTGCTTTTTTGGGCAAAAGAAAAATTGGAAAATTTTATTACTGTTTGTAAGCTCCGAAAAGACCAGACTTTGGAGAAGTATTTTTATAACAACTAAAGTAGTGTTTAAATCAGTACTAGGTTTGCCGCTTGGGTAATGTATACTTCTGATCTCTTAATGTTTAAAAGTTTAAACACTTAATCGAATGCATCTCTTCTAGTTTTGGTCAAATGCATCTCATATCTTTATTGTAGTTTATTTTATGTCACAGTTTTAAAGCTACACCCATGGCCCACATTTTTTTCATCTATTCTCTTTGTGCACTTATTTTAGTACTAGTAGCTGCGATCTCTTTAGATTAGTACATATTTCTATTTAAATAACTTACTGGTTAGTAGTACGGTTAGCTTATACTTCATTGTTCATGGTTGTGAGTCCATTGTCGCACAATATCATCAGTGGTTAATATTTTCTTGTTAGTGGTTAGTATTTTACTACTAACGGGTGTTCTTTATTGCAAGTTGGTTGTAATATTTCTAATTTGCTCTACTGATTACTTTTAAGTTTAGCAAGTTACATCTAATTATATTATGTACTAATTAGTATGCATCCAAGTCCTCAGTATTTTTTTTATTTTATTTTTCCGGTAATAGCTAAACTTCATAATTTTTGTAGGTGCTGATAAATTTTGGGATTGCGAAAAGTTTTGGATTACGTGAAATTGGAACTGAATGAAAAGTGAAAAAAAAATAAAAAAATACGAAAAGCTTGAAACATATCTCTAAATCCTTTTTGTTCCCCCTAAATGAAGGGGCATTTCCTTCTTTCGCCCCCTAAGTGAAGGGGCGACCACAGTTTCACCGGAAAACACTTCCCGTAGGTTGGTCATCTCTTAAAACTTGACATATAAAAGGGGTTTATCACCGCTCCGCCCTGACATTAGGAAAGTAAGTCGTGTGGACTGTTCAAATACATATTGCTCTTAAATTAAAAAAATTGTTGAGTTTGTATTGACCTGTTATCGGGTTTCAATTTTCGCTCACTGTTTAACATGGTAAAGGCTTTAACCGTTAGGGCTCTTCCACAGGATTTCATCACCCACAGGAATCTCCAGTGAGTGGGACCTCCCACCTAGGGATACAGAGAAATTCACATCACACGTTCCTAACTGTCCCGACCTTTAAATTTAATTAAAACTTAAAAAAACTATTAGTAAGATTTCCAAGGGATTTCATCACCTGAGGAATTAAGAGGTACCGAACCGAGGTACCAACACAGATTCATAGGAACCACTTCAACCAAGAGCTGCGAACCATCGATTGTTAAGCGACGTCACTGTTTTGTATAAGTCAAGTACGATAAGGCGAGGCCCACGGGTGTGAGGACTAATGCTTAAACACTAAGACCGTTGCTAGCATAGTGAAGCTTTCGTGTTAGGAATTACACACCAGCCAGACCTACCCAGTTTGATTAGCATCTAGTTAGGATTGACTTAGTTAATTTAACTTTAAAAATCGTTGATATGTTTATTTTAAAATATGTGTTTAAATTCCCGTTGAATTTTATAATTCTATTTCATTTCATTAGTATATGCCCAAGTACGACCGGATTAGGAAACCCATTGATATACCACTGATTCCTAAAATAGCTAATACGGCTAACCAAGTCCAACAGGAAGACCTTCAGGCCATATACGACCTTAAAACTGAAAATGGATTTCTTCCTGAACTAATGGGTGAGAGAGTTTTTTGCTCCCATTTCGAAAAACTCGCCAAAATGCATTAAGTTGCCAGTAATTACGGCAACCCAGTTCGATATCAAGCCTTCGATTTTGAACCTAATCCCACCCTTTCATGGACTCGATAATCAAGACCCATATTTACATATCGATGAATTTAAGTCTATCTCACTACAACAAATAAGGGTATCTACGTCACTAATAAAGTGATGTGAAAGAGAAATAACGTGACTTTTGCAAGCGACGTTGACCAAGGCGACTTGGTTAGTACTATGCATTTACGTCATTTTTTTAATAAAGTTTTTATGTTAAAAAAATGACGTTAAAAGTGTCTTCATAGTAACCAACCTTTGTTCATTTACGTCATTTAAAAACGACGTAATTGGTACTTTTCACGTCATCTAAGAAATAACGTAATTGAAGAATTCATGTCACGTTAAAAGTGATATAAGTAAAGAATTATCGTCACGTTAAAAGTAACGTAATTAAAGAATTAAAGTCATGTGGAAAGTGACTTAGATACACAAAACAAATGAGTTTACATCACCGTAAAAGTGATGTTGTTGGTTTGAAAATTTTAAAAAATTACATTTTTGCCCTGCAGCTTTTGCATCACATGCTATGCACATGAGACACTTCAGCTGTAAGGTAGCCACCTGCCTGCCAATAGAAGACGGCATAGTACTCCATTACTATCTGTCTGAATTGTTTGTCTAATCTTCTCCTTAGCCGAAGAGGCTCCTATCTCTCTTCTTCTATCTGATACTATCTACAGAGAACTTCTTCCTAGCTCTGTCCTATTCAATGCGCATGTAGCTTGCTCTTCTTTCTGCCTTCATTCTAGCACCGATAAAGCTTTTCATTTATCTCCAGGTCTAAGAGCTTCATTTAGAGAGACTTTGACATTAACTTCATTAACAAGAAGGGGAAAAGAAGGATTAGCATCAAGGAGACTTCAAACATTGATCAAATCATCTTAAGCAACTTCAACTTTGAAAGAGAGTAGGCCAAAGACATTGCATTTCACATCAACTTTGTGTAATTACTGTTGCTGATTCATGTTGACCATCAAACAGCTGAACACCACGAAAAATAAGAAAGGTATTTGGTAAGTTAAAGTCGAACAAATAATGGAAGGGAATAAAACTGTAATAGGGATAGTATAGAAGACTCGTCTGTAGCGAGGCTATCTCAATATATAAGACTTATGAGAAAAGACTAAAACTGCCAACCTAATAGCTGGACTAAAACTTATTACTGGGAGATGTAAAAAAAAAACCCCGCATTACTCGTTAATTAACGAACGCAGAAGGGTACACTAACCTATGTATGGATTGCTTTCTTAACCAATGGTTCCCCATCAAATCTCTGTAGAAGAAGAGTGTACATCAAAGTGATAGATTGCAAATTATTTTCCCAAACTGCAGAAATGAAGCATGCAGAAAAGAGAAGAATTAAAATGTGAGAATGCGAAAGAAGAGAAAGGATATAACAAACCATATAATGAAATATTTGCCCCATGCCATCGACCAAAATACATCCATAATTATCAGGAGAAGTAGTCAAGCCGGATACACAGTCAAACATGAACTGAACACCTTCTCTGCATCAAAATTAAAGTTAACCTGATGACATCTTGGAAACTGTATTTCAATTTAAATAAGTTAAGGACCACGTGTGTCAGTGTGGGGCTGACAATCACTTCTTCTTCTTTTCCTACTCCCCTGCAATTCCAAATTAAAATAGTAAATATGTAATAAGAAAATAGTGGAGAACAAAGAGAAACCATGATACATGATTTACATGGAAATCACTAAAAGAGGGAGGAAATACAGGAAATATAAACTCATAGTATTTTACTGTGGACTGATACAGAACCATATCTGGGACATTGGATTAGAATAATTTGGTTACTAGGATTCAGAGTTACAAACCGTCTTTAGTGCATTGCTTACACGCCGTAAATAGTGAGGCACAACTCTCCAAAGGGACTGCTCCACAATGTGCAAGCCTGAAGGGAAGATAGTTGATTATATACCAAAACAAACCAAACCATGGAGGTTTTGATTGGGCTAAAACCAAGTACTTCACTCGTTCTAGCTTCATCTACTGGTGTTGATTTGTGGCGTCTTAGTTCATCTGTCTGCCATATTGATGTTATCTCTCTTATCTACCAAGATCAAATGAACTTTCAGCATTTATACAATATATATATAGACAAGGTTTTTTATGAATTCAAAAATATACCAAATCTTTAATCAACATATCTCGATCCTCATGGCTAAGATTAGGCCGGTCATTGAACTCCAAGAGATGCTGCAAAAAAAAGTTTTGGTAATAACTGGAAATACAACGCACACATGTGGAAAAAAATAACATCATCGTAAGAATCTTACAGCAATCCTAATGTGTTTGTATTGTAAGGTACGGCAATTTATTTGTGTCGGGTGTGTAGTAAGAACAATTTCAACCCTCTAAATCAGCTAAAAATAAAGGAAAAAATTCAGTACTCCTAAACACGTGAAACATAAGTATCAAAAGAAAACACAAAAGCAAATGAAAACACCACGACCTGCTTGCAAACAGTTTCATAAAGATCGTCCGGGGAAACTCCACCCTGTATCAACTTATTAAAGATGTTGTCCTAGGATTTGGATAGAAGGGCCACGTTGTGTGCCTTTCGTACACTACGTAAAGCAATATTTGTATAACAGGTAAGTTTCAATGCTTTGCAATAGCCAAAAAGACTAGACGAACTTCTAAAGTGTCAAATTACCGGTGGTGAGTCTCTGCAATAGCCATTAGATTAAGATAATGACTGAAAGCTCTAGCAAGTGTCAAGGCTTCTTCCAGTGTCATCTCTGACATTTCCAAAGTTAATTGCTTCTCGAGCAACTCCACTGTGTTTTCAATCCCCACTGTCCTCATATTACAAGCACTCTAATGTCAAACACACCACATGCTAAACCTTTAGTGGAAAATGGCAAAAATAAAATGATACTATAACTCAGAACGACACTATAGTTATAATACATAAGATTCAGATGAATCAAGTGATCTCATATTTTAAACTGATGCATCTCTGACACACAAAACAAGCAAAGATCCATTAAGCCTAAATGGCACCCATAACTCGTATAACACACTAACTAAGAACACTTATAGACACCTTAAATGAAAAACAGGTCATCTGAATATCTTAAAATTGACAGATGAACAAAAAGCATTGAAAATGGCGGATAAACATATGAACACTCCCAAAATACCAACAAACTTATGCCCCCCGATAAACATAATAACACTCCCATAAAATTAAAATAAGCTTAATATAACTTTCAATAAACACATCAATAACACTGCAAGCAAAATACAAACATACTAAACTCTTTAACATAAAACTGGGATTTTTTTTTTACGAATACGGATAACGCAATCTACCAAAACATTATGTACATACAGATACCCTTAGGCCTCGACAAAATTATTTGATACCCACATCTTAAAACTGGCAGGATCCAAACAAAAACTGCAGAGAACAAATAAGCTCATTCACATTCCATTTTTATCTAAAAAAAATAAACGATACTGGGATCCTGTAACATCAATATAAGCACATCTAGAGACACCCCAGATGAAAATAAGCAATACCCATATCCTCGAATCAACAATACTTTACTTGAGAATGATAAAACTATTAGAAATAAACCTGCTAAAGGATTCGATTTCTTTCAATTTTCTCCATGATTTGTGGACTAACTTCCCTCTGAAGAACATCATTAAGAAGACTCCCAAGTAACTTACAGTCATCCTCGAAGCTCTGGAACGAGATTTTGATTGATATATCATATGTTGTATCAGTCATTGTTGTTGATCACCACCTCTAGTTTTGCAAAAAACAGAGAGAGGGAGAGAGAGAGAGAAAAAGTTGTTGGCATTTGGTAGGGGTAAACGATTTTCAAGTTATGCCGAATCAAGAGCCATGGATATATTAAAATAGTTCCTAACATCAAAACTATTTGTGTTTGGCTGCTGATTTGCTCCTAGTCTACATGCTAAGAGCAATAATGGGCTTCTTATGCTTCACTTTCTTCGAAGGAGTTTGCATCTCCTCCTTATTTTCTGTAGTATTGAGCTTTGCAGTAACTTCAGACTAAGAAACAACTCTCCTTCCATTGCCATCTTTGCTTAGTTTGTGCTGATCCCCATCAGAAGCATACATACTTTCAAAAACAAATTCTTCACCATTTACAAACTCTCCTTCTTCAATGACATCATTAGAGGTTAGACCTATTTTTTCAACCTGGGTCTCTTTGTGAATGTCATCCTCATCCACATAGTTAACCTCATAATCAGACAACTCAAACATAGCATTTATGGGATTACCTTCTTTAAGATTCAGCGTGTTGCTTGCATACTTCGGTTTTGAAGTTAGCTCTTCATCAGTGTCGGGCCATTTTTGTTTCCCAACTCTCTTGATCCTCAAGGCTTCAACTTCATTTACATGAGTGCTATCTTTAGTCACTGATACCTCTGCTGCTTTGTTTTCTTGGAAACTTGAAGATTACGAAAACCTAATTGAAATTAGGGTTTTCTCTACTAAACTCAAAACTCAATAAAAACTAAATTAGGGCTAAACCTGAAGCTTTATTTAATAACAACTGGGAAATAAAGTTACACCACTCTCTCCTATATAGGCCTCAACCCTAATCCTTATACAATAGCAAGTCCCCTACCTCTCCAAATTAGAATCTAATTAGACTTTGAAATAAAAACAACTCCAATAGTTAAGCCCCTAATCTAATAAGCTAAAATAAAAAGGACCGTCAACGAGTGGACGACGTGCATTAAGAGTTGTCCACGTCAGTTGATATCACTTTAGGCAGCTCTTGGGTATGAAGATCCACCATCTTAAGGAATGGAAGGAATACCTTTATACTTTAAGATCTTTGGCTTAATATAGGTGTGCTCAATCTCCACTTCAATTACAATATTTCAATTCCCTCTGGTTGGCTTCAATCTGTTAAAGTATGTGAATTAACAAACGATTCAGGAAATTGGGATGCTCCCAGAAGGTTTAGATTTCATGATCTTAAATCTATTTGGGATCTTATATTGAAATGTCCTCCTCTAGTTGAAGATGTAAATGATATAGCAATCTGGAAGCTCACCTCAAATGGTACATTCTCAACAAAGTTTGCATGGTTTGTATTAAGAGCTTCTTTACCAGTTCCTGCTTGGAGTACACTCTCAAGGGACACTAATATTGTTCCTAAGCATTCTTTTATCTTCTGGTTTACTCTCAAAAACAAATTGAAGACAAGAGACTTCCTGGTGAGAATTGGAAAACTGGATACCTCAAACTGTCAACTTTGTGATGCTTTGGAGGAAAATAGAGAACATCTAGTATTCTTTAGCCAACATTAAATATGTGTTAGATCTTTCGAATATCTAGGTTACTCAACCTGGAAAGAATCCTGTCAGTTGGATCCTTTGATCTTCTTCTAGCCACTCTACCATTGTTCTAAATTGTGATGCATGTAGAAGCTCTGATAACTCAGTTGTATTGTTCAGAAAAAATAATGGTACCTCAGTTGTTGCTTTTAATGAAGATATTAATGCTCTTGCAAATGGTCAACCTAATATCGGTGAATCTGAGATTATAGCTATCCCCAGAGGTCTTAGAACAGCCGAGTTCCTAGGATTTAATAATGTTAAAATTCTAGTTAATTTTATATATGCCAATTGCCAAGGAGGCGAAATGGAAACCCCCATGGAAGATCATCAATAAGGTTAGGCAAATCATACATGCCAATTATAGTCAGAGCAATAAAACAGCTAACTATGTGGTTTCTAAAATGGAGGTAGACTCTTTCAAGCTTTTTTCCCTCCAGATTTCCCATTAGAGTTACAAAATCTGTGTATAACTGATACAAATCATTGTAAATACCCTAGATTGTAATAGTTTTCTTGTACCTATATACATTCTCTGATAGGGGTCTGCCTTAGCCCCAACTTTCTCTTAATTTATTTTTGAGAATATTTGCTTTCCCCCCCCCCCCATTATTCCACATGAAATCGCACTTTCCCCCCACTGTTGGTCTAAATTTGAGGATGGACCCCAAAATAGTCTTGACCCACGTTGACTGCTCTTTGACTGATCTTATTTAGGTAAAGTTTCAACTTTGCCTTCGCGTGCCTTGCACGTAAAACAACAACCCAGGTTACGGGTTACCCACTTTAGGGCGGGAACTATAACTTTTTCCCCTCTTTCATTACAATCCCCCTCTCTCTCTCTCATTACAACTTTTTCTCTTTCATTACAACCCCTCTCTCTCATTAAAGTTGTTGATCTCCATTAAAGTTATCTGTAGTTTCTCCATTAAAGTTGTTGATCTCCATTAAAGTTGTCTATAATTTCTCCATTAAAGTTGTTGATCTCTCTCCATCTTTCTCTCTGCTCGAGTGCAATATCGTACCCACCTTGTGCTTTTATAATGTGAGTACTATATCTCACTCTCTCTATCTTTATTTTGTACATGATTAGAGGTATTGGCTTTATTTGAAACCCTAATTGTTTTATATTTTACTATTTGGGGATTGGGGGTTTCAAAAAATTATGTTTATTGAATTAATTAAGGTTTTCTTTTTCTTTTTCATTCTCCAATTTACATGGTTTTTATTTAATTTGTATTGTGGGGATTGTAATTTGGGGGGTTTGGACACAACAAAAAAACTTGCAAAAGTGATCTTGCTCCACCAAAGCCAAAGATTACAAGACAGAGACAAAAAGTTGATACACACTCAAGTAGAGCTGAGTGCAGGAGGAATACCAATCAACCACCTGCAACACCAAATGTGGGAGGTAGAGGTGGGACCAGAGGGAGGGGTAGATCAAGACCATAAGGGGGGGGGGGAAGTGGAGGTATATTTACTCATATGGGCAACTTTGAAAGGGCAATAGGGATTAGGATTGACTTATTTGGAGAAGGTTCAACTAGAGGTGGTACAAGGGGTGGTAGAGGTGGAACAATAAGGGGAGTTGCAAGGAGTGGGGCTAGAGGTGGTGCAAATAGAGGTCCCAATGTTGGTGGAAATACAGGACCCAGTGCAAATGGAGGTGGTACAACTGGAGGTGGTGCAACTAGAACCTTTAACCCTCAGGCTCTAGCACAACAATCTCAGGCTTCAACTTCAAACCCTTACAAAAAGAGTTTTTAACCAAGAGGATTTGGAGACCATAAGCAAGAATATAATGTAATTTTGGATTATCCACTTCTATTTTTGTAACACATTATGTATGCAGTACTAGTGCATTGACAATACTAGTACTAATGTATTGCCACATTATGTATGCACTTCTATTTTTGTAACACATTATGTATGCAGTACTATTTTTGTAACACATTTTGGAGATTCTCAAATTTTGGTTTATTGCATATTCTATAATTTTTGTATAGTATTGCAGGTACAATAACCCCCAACCATTACAGGTACCATAACCCCAACCATTACAGGTACTATAACCCCCTACAGGTACTATAACCCCCAACCGTTGCAATTACTATAATTTTTGTACAGTATTGCAGATTCTCAAATTCTTTTTTATGCAAGGTGGGGAGTAATGTAGTGCATATGGTGTTGATACATGGAATCATTACAGGTACTATAACCCCCAACCACATCACTTTTGACTATTTTTTGTTTTGGGGAATGCTCAGGTTTAAATGCCTCTTATCTTCTAGTTTAGTACAAATTGGGTCAAATTAGTCTATAATTGGCCTATTAACATCCCCATCCTCTTCTATCAATATCTCATATCAAAGGAAAATAATGTAGGCATGTATTCATATAATGAGTGGATGTATGGTGAGGGGTGCAATTCTCCAAGGGGAACTAGGTACATAACTAGTGATAAAGAAGGGGAGAATAATGGCAGTGGGGTGATGATTCATCAGAAAATAATGAAAGTGATGATAATGGGGATGATGATGAAAGTGAAGAGGAGAAGGAAGATGATGAAAGTGAAGAAGATAAGGAAGATGATGAAAGTGATGAAGATGAGAAGGAAGATGATGACAGTGATGATGGTGGGGATGGTAGTGGAGTTGTAGGTGGGGATGCAGGTGGGGGATCTAGTTAGGTTTTGGCTTTTAGCTGTTTAGTTAGGTATTATGCTTGTGGGGATGGGGATCTAATTGCAAAGACTATTTTTTGTATGTTTTGATTAATGAAATGACAATTTTTTGCCTATTTTTTGCCTGCATTGATCTAATTGCAAATACTATTTTAGTTGTTCAGTGTTTGATCAGAAATGCATGTTTTGCATGAAATGCATGAAAACCATAAGATAGAAACATATACACTTAGATTCAGAAAACAACCAACTTCATTAATTAAGATTAAAAACCTTAAACAATAGACATTTTACAATAGACATTTTATAGTGGCCTTCCAATTCAACCAAGTATATTCTCCCCTTTAAATCCCCTACAAAAATCATTTAAATCCCCTACAAAAATCATTTTAACATTGAGTTGTCCATTCTTGTTTTTTTCCTCATCTGAATTATTCTCTTCAGCTTGCATTGCCTCTTTCAGCCAAAAAACTTCAAATAGTGGGAGTTGATACATTTAAGAAACTTTTGACCTTTTGTTGCTTCTGTTTTAGAAGTGCACAAGTTGCTTGGGGCACCACAACCACAATTTGTTGTTCTCCATAGACATTCCTTTCACCAGTGATCAAAAAAGGCACAACCAAAACATCCCCCATTGAATGATGGTCCAGTCTCACATTTTGACTCCTTGATAACATCAAATAGCCACTTGAAGGCATCACACTTGGAGTATTGACAACTTAGAAACAACCTATTGGGATTTGCTTCAGAGTTTTATACCTTCAAAATCATAATCCCATTGCATCCCTGTTTCTTGCATCTACTATATATCCATGGACACTCCAAAAAAGTTTGATGGCCTTCACCACAAATTACACAATTCTCAACATGTGAATATGCATGCTGTTAGACTTAACCCCCCATAAAAGTTCCTGCAATTTGTCTTCGATCCCCAAACCTTCAAAATAACTTTAATGGCAGAAAATTATAGTTGCATAAAAACAATCATTTTAACTTAAATAACCAAACAAGATAAGAAGAAAATCTACTTACATTAGATCCTAATCCATCTCCCATCGCAATTCACATAAATATAGAGAGATAGAGAGAAAGAAAGAAAGACAGAAAGAAAGAGATAGACTAGTTGAGAAAGAAAAAAAGATATAGACTGGTTAAGAGAAAGAGAGAGAGAGAGGGAGACCGTTTGGAGAGAGAGAGAGACCGTTTGGAGAAGATGACCAACGATCATATTTTAGGGTAATCCACACCGTTGGATCGATGTGATATGTTGTTCGAGGTTTGTTTAAACCGGTAACCTGGGTTGTTGTTTCACGTGCAAGGCATGCGAGGGCAAAGTTGAGACTTCACCTAAATAAGACCAGTCAACGCGGGTCAAGCCTATTTTGGGGTCCATCCTCAAATTTAGATCAATAGTGGGGGGAAAGTACGATTTTATGTGGAATAATGGGGAGCAAGAACAAATTTTTGTTTTTTTTTTATTTTTTCTCCTTCTCTCATTAAATACAATTTCATAACAACAAAGAACAATTCTTATAATTCGACATCACAACAATCAAACCCTCATTTGTTTCTTCCCAATTCATTTCTTAAAACCCCAAATAAAAACTTTGGAAAATCTTAGTTTGCCAAAATCTTCACTTGAATTTGAAGTTTAAACAACAAAACAAAAACAACATTTTTTGGGAGAGAGAGACTCTTAAACACAACAACTCAATCTCAAATTCAAGAATGAAGAAAAGATTTATCTCAATCACAAAACCTCCATCTTCAAAACCCCATCTCATGAGTACGAAAACAATAGATGACCCAATTAATGTGGATTTTGTAGTGGCTTATTCCGCATCTCGAACTCATGCCTCATCTTCGAACTACATATGAACTTTCGACCTCAATAATAGAGTACGAGGCACAATCAGAAATAAGACAACAACATCAGAAAACATATGCAGTACGAGTTTCTCAGCCAACACCACTCATCCCTGACGACACTCATGCTATTAGTCGAGAGCCGTCTTGCAATAGCTTACTTCGTATCCCGGACTCAAGTTTCGTCCTCGATCTCATCAGCATACTTGAAGTATTACTAAAAAGATGACCAACTCTCCTCAGTTCGAGACATCACTTTCAACTTCTACACTAACAACTCGATCTGTGCAAAACGTGCAATCAACAATAGAGCCGTTGTACAACAACAAAGATCGAAACATTATATAATCTGGTCAAAGAATATCTCACACTTACTTTGTAACGTCCATCATTAAGGGACTTTATGGTCGTCAAACGGTCATATTGGATGACCTATAAAAAGACCTGGAGAACTGCAGATGAGGGACGAAGCATTTGATACAGAAAAGTTCTTACTCCGTTATCTTACCTTCTCATAATACTCATTGTAATAGATTAGTAATCTCAATAAGATCACCATCACTTTCTCAAAATCCTCAAGTTTGAACGTTCTGAGTATACTTGGTGTAAAGGCTAAGTCTGAATCCCGAAATTAGGCTATTACAGATTCCAAATCTGATTCCAATGTGGGACTTATCTCTTTCAATGATAAATTAGGTGTTTTTTTTTCTTTTTTTTGAATTTTGTGGTACTTGGATTGTTTTTTATATCTTATTTTTGTTATGTAATGAGGCTTGATGGGAAAACCAACCTATGATGGGGTTTAGGAGCCCCCGCATAAAGGCCAATGTAGGGAGTAAGTTTAGTTGGTTAAGGTGGTTATAGTAACCACCCCACTTACCTATAAATATGTCATGAGGGACTTGTTATAAGTTAGTTACTTTAAATAAATTTCTCTCCAGACTTCCTCTCCCTCTCTACTGCGTTCAGCCACTAACACCCTTTCACAACAATTTTGGGTTTATTGCTGAGGAATGGATTCGTGGACACTGTAAAATGAAATACTGTATAGACCCTAATTCTTAACTACTCATCTCTCATCTCTAGAGATGAGTGGTTAAGATAAGTGATGAAATGGCAATAAAAAAAAGGTCGAAATTAAGTATCAAATAACAAATATTTCTCTCTTTAACTTAATATCTATTTCCTCTATCCTCTCTCTCCACTACCGACTTATTGAATTGGGATATGTGTTTTGAAATTATCATTTTTTTACATGAATCAACATTTTCAATGAAGAATATTGACGATTAATTATATTATCGAGAATATTAGTATATTCAAAGTCAAACTATTGTCGATTTAATATCAAACTCGCCCCTATTAGATACTACAATCTACAGTCTCTCTACACAAGCAATCAAGCAAACAATTTTCAATAATCTCACAATAACTAAATGATTCATAACAACACAACCATCCATGCAAACTTAAATAGGAATTGAGTATATTAGCCATAAACTACATTTATATCATATTGGTTGCTACTTTAGGTAAATTAACACTGAAATGTTGAGATTTGTTACAACAATTAGGTTAAAACTGGTAGATTGCTACCTAATTTAGAAGGAATTAGAGTCTAAGAAATTGTTCGAACAAACTCTGTTTAATTGTGAAAGATAGAGAGATATGCGTTCAGTTCTTCGATGGAACTGTGATTAAGTGAGAGCTTGTGAATATCGTTGAGAGAGATCATTGCTGAGTGAGTTTATGCGTTGAGAGACATCGAGAATCGTTGTTGTTGATATGAAGATAATATCTCTGCGGGTTAGGAGGGAAAATGATTTTATTCTATTTTTCAAATAGGGAATATGAAAAAGACTTGCCACGTCCATGAATTTTTGCCACCTAGTTTTATAATCAGAGCGACCAATTTAACCACATGAACAATTGCGATTTAATGTTTGTATAGTGCCTCAGAAGTTAGTGTTATTGTTAGCATGTGTTCAAAATTGGCAGTATCAAAAACAAGTTAAGGAGATTAGAAATAGATCAAAACACTTATCGGAATATGATCGAGTCTAGTGCATGTACACTATCTCCTTAAGATAGATTCGCCCCTGCCATAGTGCTTTGCATGATATAATCGGTCTCTGTCTCCCATGATACAATGATCATACACGAGTAGATGAAAGCACTTCAATTTACCCATCAATCAAACCTTGATTGTAACTACTATTCGTTGGATGAAAAAAGACTAAAAGAAATTATAAAAACTTTATTAAACAATAGAAATGAAGTTGAGTTATATAGAGTATATTGGTGCCTCTTCACCAAGGGTCACACCTTAAGACCCGACTCTTCACCAAGGATCACACTTTAAGGCACACCTCATGTTAGTGCCTCTTCACCAAAAGTTACACCTTAAGACACACCTCATGTTAGTGTCTCTTCATCAAGGGTTACACCTTAAGATACACTTAAAAATGTGTATATTAGAGACAACTCAAATCATACACATTACAACTCATAAGTAAACTCTTACTTATAATCTAGAGTTGTGTAACCTACATACCTAATGTGGTACAAAACAAACTACTTAGATATCAACCATTCAAACTAAGGACAAAACCACAAGGTTTTTTTTTCCAACAAGTGTATCTTAATGCGTTCCCTATTAGTGATGGGAAAAGGCTGAGACTACACTAAGGCCCTGTTTGTTTTTCAGTCAAGGGTGGGAAGAGATGAGATATTTTTAAAACTTCTCACCCTTGACATGTTTTTATTTTTATTTTATAAAAGTTAGCAGAATCTCCAGGATAAATAAAAACTAGAAATTAGGTTAGAAGTTTGGCTTCACTTCTAACCTCAAAACTTCACCCCGGGTAAAGTATTTTAGGTTGACTTCTAACCTCAAAACTTTTTGTTTTCCTTTGACTTGCCTTTGACTGCTCGTTTTCCTTCTATGCTGTGGTGTTGGCCGTTTCCCACCCCGAGATCAGTTTAAGTGGGGGTATTTTGGGATTTTCAACCCCAAAAGCTCATATCTACCAAATAAAAACCTACCCCAACTCCCCAAACTTGCCAAATTAGAACCCAACAAAAAAACCCCAAACAAACTCATCTCCCTCAACATCTCCCTAGTAGCGCCTCTCCACCCTCTCTCCACACATATCTCTACTCTCTCTCCCAGCCATTATTATGCCTCTCTCATCCCTTTCTCTACGCTCTCTCCTGCGCATTTCTCCATCTCCCACAATGCGTCTCTCCCAGCTGTTCATGCCTCTTTCTGCGTCTCTCCACGACAAGATATTTTAATTTCTATATCTCTATGTTTATTGGTTGGTTTATTGGTTGAATTGTGATAATTGTTGGGTTGAATTATGATGATTAATTGTAATGAATTGTGTTAATTTTAAAGGTTTTGGATTGTGAATAGGATGAATCAATATGATGATGAAACATTAGAATTAGAGGATGTTGCTGCGGCTGCAGCCACTGCAGTTAACCTGGTATTATTATTGGTTGATGTCACCCAATATGACATAACACCTTCTGTCAATAAGAGGGAGCATAGGAATGCAAACTTACGTTGGTTGTATGATGAAAGTGATATTATTTGCCATAATATGTTACAAATAAATAAGGCTTGCTTCATGAGTTTTTGTGATAGGCTGAGAGGAAAAGGTTTGAGAGCTAACAAACATTTAGATGTTGAAGAACAGGTGACAATATTCTTGTTGATTGTAGGTCATGACACTAGGTTCAGGCATGCCCAAGCTTCGACTATGAGGTCATTGGAAACTATTTCTAAGTATTTTCATGTTGTTTTAAAGTATGTTTTGAGGTTGGGCAAAGACTTAATCAAACATGCAACTTCTGACTTGCCTTTTTCCATTGGAAACAATCATCAAGTTTAGGCCAACACTTACTTCAAGGTATATTTACTTTAAAGTTAATATTTTAAGACATGTTTGTAATTATTTTTATATTTGATGGCATGGTTTATTTTCTTTAGGATTGTGTTGGAGCAGTGGATGGCGCATTCATCCCTGCAACAGTCTCCCTTGAAGATCAACCTAGGTATCGCACTAAGAATGGGGATATAAAGCATAATGTGCTTGTTGCTTGCTGCTTGTTCCTTTTACATGAAAATAATTGAGATATTTGCTGGATGGGAAGGTTCAGCTCATGATAACAGGATCTTGAGAGTTGCAGTTAATGATGACATGTATCCGTTTACAGTGCCTAGAGGTAAATGATAATGTATTTATAATATCATTCCCAATATTTTACTTGCAATTTTTGATTTGTAATCTCAATATGCATAATTTAACTTTTCAAATCATTACTACTTGGGGGATGCTGGATTTCCCCAAGCTCCTGATTTTTTAGTTCCCTATCGAGGTATACACTATCACCTTAAGGAACATCGATAGGGGAATAGTCCTCAGACTCCACAAGAGTTATACAATTATCGGCACTCCCAGCTAAGGAATATCATTAAGCGACTGTTTAGGGTCATGAAGAGACGTTTTGGTTGTTTGCACACATAACCCCATTATGATGTTGAAACTCAAACCAAGGTTATTGTTGCATGTTGTATCATTCATAACTATATCATAGAGGTAAATCCAAATGACAACTTAGAAGACCCGAATGTTGAGGAAGATGAACATGGTGAAATGCCTCATGAAGAGATAGGAGCATTAGGGGGAACTGAGGCATGGACCAATTTTAGGGACAACCTGTGTGCAAACATGTAGCTTGAGTATGTCAACTATGGTTATTATCATCCTGCCTGAGTAATCTACTTTGTACTATTTTTATTTATTTGCTTACTATACTCTTTTATTGCAGTCTTTGTTATGACTATGGTGTGAGATCACTTTAATAAGTTTGTCTGGTATGTCTCATGTTTGGTATTTATATTTTGGTTTGTACAATTGTTATGACTAGTATTATTGTTTGGTATATTATATGTCTCTAATGTATTTGATAGTGTATGTAGATTAACAGGTATTATTATTTGGTATATTATATGTCTCTAATGTATTTGATAGTGTATGTAGATTAACATGTTATTATGTGTTATGACATATTGATGATTTATTATTTTGTAAGTGTGATGGTTAGGTATTATGTGGTTTTTGTAGGGCGTGTACCCAGAGTATATGAGACATGGGAGGATACACACCCCCATGTCTCAGGATTTCGCGGAGCTGTTCATAGGAGAGTTAATTCAAGGGCAGAGACCAATCTTTTATTTGTTGTATTTATTGAGAATGAGAGGAATGTTAAGGGGGGAGTAGCTCTGGAGGAGGAAAAATCCCCACCAATTGTTGAGATTGAGGAAGTTGAAGATGTAGATGATCTAGGTGGGATGGCTACGAGGGATGTGCATGGTTGGATTTTTCCTCTTGTTATAGCTTGTGCTGGAGTGGTGTGCTGTATAAAGGTAGGTAAGCGAGGAGTATTTTTATTTTAGAGGCGTTGATCGACTGGTATTTTCTTGTATAACTATGATGAATATTTTCATATATATTTGGTAATTTGTGTATTTAAGAATTGAAGAGAGAAATGTGGTTTTTACATGTTTTTGATGTTTTTGTGGAGAAACTTCTAATTTGTGGTCAAATTAGATGGTTCAGCCAAACAGACTAGTGAGATGTTGAAGTTTGAAGTCAGGATTTTGAGTATAACTTCTAATTTTTATGTTGGATTTTTTCAAAACTTGTACCTTATTTGAGCTTGATCCCATGACCTATTGGTCATCTACTTATAACTCATTTTCATTCACCTTTTTTCAAGAATTGTAAACCATGTGACTCCCAAACTATAGCCTAAGTTTAGTCTCACATTATTTAGATGAACTAAACATATAAGGTAGTACCCATGTGACATGTGTGTAACATGCGACTAAGATAGAGTGTATTGGTGTGTGAGTGTGTAAGGGAATTTTATACCCTTGACAAACTTGGACTTCTCTCGGGCGGCCCGGTAGGCCGGGCCAACTCGGGCTTGGGAATGGGATTGGGATTGGGATCGGGCAATTGGCTCTTCTGGCTCTGGAGACCTTGGGGCCCTTTGGGCTTGGGCTATACTCACCCTAATCTTTTTATCAAAAAGTTATCTATCATCATGGGCTTGGGCTTGACTAACTTGGTTTGGTCTCGTACACATTCTTCTCCACGACCAACGGCTAAGACCTGATCCTTAGGGACACGTTTAAATCTCATGCATGTTGGAGAGAGCCATTGTAACTTCAAATCTATAAATACCTTCGTATTACCACCTTCACAATACACAAAACAAAGAACTGTTCATCTCTATATCTCTTTATCTCTCCGACAGTTCAAACTCCTCTCTCTCTCTTACGGTTTTTGTTTGAGGTGCTAATGCCAACATAATACGCTGTCTCTGGTACTGAGACTTTCGTATCGACCTGAAGATCACAGCTCATTATATTATGGAAGAGATTCGATTATATAACATGTACCTCGGGTTAGTCAAGATACTCTTTAAAGAAAGTGCGTTCCACGTTTCGAGCTTTCTTTCACTGCTAATTCATCGTTGTTGTCATTTCAACCTACAATTCATCTTTGCTGCTGCTGTAAACCAGACCTGCTGTTAGGGATGGCAATGGGGCAGATTTGGAGCAGGGGAGCTAATCCCATCCCCATCCCCGCCTAAGTTCCCCACTCCCATCCCCGCCCCAATACCCATTTAAGTTAAACGGTGATCCCTATCCCCGCCCTCACATTGCAAAACTAAATCTCATCCCCACCCCTATTTAACTAATACAACTATTTTTTTTAATAAAAAACTCTTTTATATAGGTTTATATTTATATATTTAAAGGTAATAACAATAAACTATTTAAATGGGGCGGGGGGGGGGGGGGGGGGGGTATAAATTTTTCGAGACAATCCCAAATTCGCCCCGCTTCCCCATGAATTTATGTTATACTTCCCATACCCGCCTCCATACCCATTTATACATCCCAAACCCGCTGTTAATAAATGGGGCGGGGCAGGTCAAATTGCCATCCATACCTGCTGTTAATAAATGTGTTGTTTGCTCCTGCTAATCACTGTGTTAATAACTGTGTTACTTCTGCTGCTAATCACTTTGTTACTGCTGTTGTTAATCAATGCGTTACTATTGTTGCAAATTCGACTTCATTATAGTACCGTTGCTAGTTAGACTATTGTTGTTGTACTTCAGAATTCATCTACTTGTTGCTGTTCCGTTATGGGGAAAGCGAATTACAGGTTCCTTAAATTTAATTATACACTTTAGCCAAACGCACGCGAGTTTTTTTCAATCTTTTAACCTCAAAATTTCTAACCTTAAAAAAAACAAAAAACAAACATGGTCTAAGAGTAAATTTGGTTAGTGACAACTTTTATTTATATTTTCTTTGACTTAAATAGAGAGAAAAAAAAACTAAGACAAGGGTATAACGCGCTAACTATGGGAAAAATATAACGGTACAGTAAAAATGGAGGGAGAAATCATGGAATGGATGGCAGAGATTAAGGTTGTGCTTGGTTCGCTGCATGGGAGAATGCACGCCCTTGCGGTGTTGGCACTTGGGGGCTGATTGGTTGGGCCCTTGCGCTTGACGGATGAGTTGCATTCTCTTACACTTGAAACACCACTGCAGCACCTTGCCTTTTCATCGTGCTTCTCAATCAAGAAAAAAAAAAGGGAAAAATAACTGAAACCAAAACCAAAATCCAAAAAAAAAGGAAAAAAGTTGCAGTTCTCTCTCTCTCATTTCAGTTGTTTGGCAGATTTTTTGTGAAGGCATTGAGTTCGCCTGATTCATCGACATTGAGTTCGCTCTCTTGTTCTTACAACCAGAGCTTCCTCCTTTGCAAGCTATGGATACGGAGGTAAATCATGATTTACTTATACCTTTTCATCAATCTGAGATCGATTGATGTTTGTTAGTTCTATAAGACCCCTCTTATCATTGTTTATATGTGTATTTGATTTGTACTACTAATTTAGATCGATGGGGTTAGTAAATTTTTGTTTAGGTTGTTGGAGTTTGATTTTTGATTGTTGGGATTTGTTGATGAAGGTGTTGGGGTTTTGGTTTACATTATTAGATATTCCTTTTAGTTTGATTCCCTTGCATAACCTATTTGTTTGAGTAGTGGGTGAAACTAAACATGAAGTAGTATATCTATAAAGATCATAATGTCATAGTTCTTGCTACTGGAACTATAGCGGTTCGGTTGCAATGCAACCGCTGCTACGTATCTACTGTTAGGCAATCATAGAGAACCATATACAAATAAGGTTGCAGATAGGAGTGAGTGATCATATAAAACGGATATTTTCTAGTGAGAAAAGGTGTAGATGGAATCTGCGTATGGGGAGGGAATTCTTCCATCGTTTGTGTGCCTTGATTTAGGATAACACTTTGTTTAAATCTTTGAATTAAGACCATCAAATACAGTACCATTTACGCCTAGGTTTTCTTGGTATAATAATATTATTAAGTTCTTAACACACTTCATACAATGGTCTTAAAGACGAGTTTGTGACACATAACACATTATAACTCATATATAGATATTATAACTTTTACATAAACAATGACAATAACAACAAATGCAAAATCACAGTGATCGAAGCCAAGAAATTTAGAGTCGACAAAAAATACAATTCTACAACGCATGCCTAATGATAACTTTGGTTTGATTTAGATTTAAGCTTTAATAAGATCAAATTGAGGAGTGCGAAAGAAAAGAGAATTAACAATTGAATAATACATGATTGGTATCGCTCGAATTGAGGTAAGCCATGATGATTATTTCCTTATGATGATGAGAATCTCAAATATTTAAACGGGATTGTTTAAGAATGACGTCAGTGAGTGTATTGTACCAAGAAAATTGTTAAGATTGATATCTTAACAATCACCATGGCTTCTCCTAATTCGAGCGATACCAATAAGGTATTCTTCAATTGCTAATTCTCGCTTCTTTCGCACTCTCCAATTTGATTTTATTAGAGTTTAAATCTAAATCAAACCAAATCTCTCATTAGGCATGTGTTGTAGAATTGTGTATTTTGTCCCAAAATTACAAAATTTGGCATCTGGACTCTAAATTTTTTGGTTTTGATCATTGTGATTTTGCATTTGTTGTTATTATCATTGTTTATGTAAAAGTTGTAATATCTATATGAGCTATAGTGTAGTATAGATCGCAAACTAGTCTTTAAGACCGATGTATGAAGTGTGTTAAGAGCCTAACAATATTATTGCACCAAGAAAACCTAGGCGTAAATGGTACTGTATTTTATGGTTTTAACTCAAGGATTGCAACAAAGTGTTATCCGTCGTATGATGCATTCCCCTTTTTAGTTCTGATAATTTTTCTGCATGGAAATGAATTTTCGGTAGTTTATCACATCGCATGGCTATACTTTGGATATTATCAAGTTATATATAGAATTCTGGATGTGCCCAGTTTAGTTATTAAGATGCCAAATAGTGATCAGTATTGATTGGTTGAATCTCTAAATGAATTGAGTTTCAGTATAGGTTAATTTATTGCTCACTAATTTTTTTTTGATAGGTTTCGGTTAAAGTGAAAGCGTTTGTAAGGGTATTGGTTCTAAACAGGCCACGGCAATTAAATGCTCTCTCATATCAAATGGTATACATTCTTCTTAAATTTACTTACTTTAAAAATCTAGATTTGTTGTGCAATGTGCATGTTTCTTAATGTACATTCGTTATGCATACTTTTAGCTTTTCAAGAAATGCAATTGGGTATAGTCTTTGAGAGCAACATTTTATTGCATTAGCGGTATTTGTACAAAGATTACAAATATAATGCTTGAACTGGTCTAGATGTGGCTGGAAAATGATTTGTTTGGTTATTACATGGAGTAGTAAGGTATGTTTAGAAAAATCTTTGAGGTGTTTTGGTGAGGCAGTCTTAAAGCACATCTTCTTATGCTTTTAGAGATGATGTAAGGGCTTTTACTGCATCTGAAATGTGGAAATGGCTTAGGTTGATGGGTAGTTGTGTGTAGGAAATCCGAATCCTCTTACCTTTCGCCGAGGAGTCCCTTCTCCAAACCTACTAATCGCTTCAATGCCACAAAGCTGGTAAGTTGCGGGTTTGCTTTGTTAATATCTGTGGGTTAATTGCCAACTTCAGGGTATACAAAATCTATAAAGAATGAGGGTTTTCTTGATTTTGTCCACCGCAGTTACTAGTGAAAACTTTGGTGCAATCGAAATAAGATTATGCTGATAGAAAACCCACAATCGAAGGAGGAGAACATGAAGCAGCTTGTTTATGCTACTTTCGACTTTCGAGTTAGAGGCTTTTTTTATTGAAGAACCTTTGACTATGGTATTAAGGGAGGGAAGCAATTTTTGTTGGAAAAATCTATGTGATTTTAACTTATTTGAATGGATGGTAAACTATGTATATTAAGTAATGTTTTACTGTATCGTTTCTTGGTAGTTCCTAAAAGGCCTCTTCGCATATGTTGAGTGTGCTCTTTTGGTTCATGGTTTCACATCTCACGGTATATCAACGACATATATCGGTAAAATCACCGTCTTAAACTTAATAATTATCATATTAACCTGATATGAGAAATTTATTGATATGCAAAATCTTGTTTTATATGGTAAATAGATCTGGTGTATGGTAATTAACGATATTTGTGCGTATGTAAGCATATCCGCATTAAATCATGATAATGGTGATTCCATTTAGCTTTTCTTTTTGTTGTAAATTGTAAGAACAAAATACCGATATTTTTCAATATATCCATATCATAGCAATGTATCGTTATTACATTGCATAGATTAAATGTGATTGCCGATGTCGCACAGGATTAGGGGTGCAACCGGTATGGTAAAATACCAAACGGAAGAAAATAGTTTTGGTTTCATATTTCTTGAAACCGAAAAATACCAATTTTGCATGGTTGGTTTTGATATGATAGTCTCAAAAACCGAAAATACCAAACTAAAATTACCAAAACCATTGGACATGTTAAACTTGGAAGTTGGAACTCATGGAAAAAAAAATGTTCATAAGATCTCCTTTATCATATTACCCCATAATAAAGATCACCTTTAGTATATGAAATCTTGTCATGATATATTATTTTATAGCAAATTTTTATAACTTGGAAGCACTTGATAAATTTCTCTTCCTAGATTGATTTTATAGTATAATGAGATTATACCAAAGCCACCAAAATTGAGAATACCGGAAATATCTAAAACGTATATACCAATAACCATACTAGAAAATATACCAAAAATTATCGAAACCAAAATATACCGAAAAAACCGAAAATACCGAAAAATCGACGGTTTAGTTTCGGTTTCTATACTTGGTAAACCGAACGGTTTGGTTTTGGTTTTACCTTTGGAGTTTTGGTTTTGGTATTGGTATTTGCGAAATACCAAACCAAACCGCCGATACCCATCCCTACCCAGGACCATCTGAGCATCTACCAATGGTCCAATTCATATTAAGAAAATCATATAAGAGTTACTTTATATACAAATGCTGCCGGCGCCCAGTTTTTAAACTATTTTCAGTCGCTTACAAGTAGCTTCAATTTCAATTATTCCAATGTCTTTTGGCCCTGTTAAAATTATGTTGTAGGCTGCAATGGGAAACCTATTTGTGAGTCTAAAGATTCCATATTCTAATGACTACCCAGTCAAGTCACTATCATAGGTCTTGCTTCATTATTTCAAGATCATTTATCGTCTGAACATTCTTATTCTACAGTTTTAGAACATATATCATATATGGCCGGATATTCAATTATTTCCCTGTAGGTATTTGTGTTGTGTTGGTAGATTTTATTATTTCCTAGCATATCATATTTTATCATTTGATTCATTTCCAAGTCTAATGCTCTATACCGGTTTTAGGTTTCTCAATTACTGGAGCTTTTTACTGCTTACGAAGAAGATCCTAGTGTCAAACTGGTTATTATGAAGGTACAAATTCTTGGAAACATTAATCTGATAGAGTTTAACTCGACGGAAGCAACGAGTTATAAAACTAAATCAAGGATTGAACTCAAGGATATTAACTTTATTACTTCTCTCAAATCAGCTGCAAGCTAAAAACTTATTCTCAAATCAACAACTAACAAAAATCCTAGACTCGAGCTCTCTTTTATAGGCTAAGAAGCTTTGGACAAAATAGAAACTCTAGAAAATAGGAAAAGAATCCTAAGTGATCTTATGTTGAAGAATTAGAAAGCTCCCACAAATTACTAATTAATAAATAAACAACAAAATAGAAAAGCATGCTCTACGTGTAGTGTCAACAACTAATGCATGGTACATGTAGACGACCACGACTTGACACACCAACTCTCCCCGGTTTTGAGAAATTCGTCCACGAATTTAGGGTGGAGGATAACCTTCCTCTGGATCTGTCATGACAATCTCCACATTGTCCTTATCCCACATTTGCTGTACTATGTCCGCCACATGAACCCTAAACTTCTTTGTAAGCAATGCAACGTGCTTTTTAGTGTTAGGACAATCACGGCGCATTTGACCCGTCTTACCACACCCAAAACACTAGACCCCACTTCTTGCCCTTGCTGAGTATGTCACTGCTGGAGAAGACGTTGCTATTGTAGGAGTCATTTTAAATTTGGTTTCAGCTTTCTTAGCTAATTCAACAACATTAACAACTGCATAGACATTTAGCATTGTCATTTCATTCCGGATTTGCTTGGTCAATCCTGCTAACATTTTGTGCTTTGGATTCGTACGTGGTAACTCGAGAAGACAAGAGGTAGAATTCATTGGTGTAATCTTCCATTGTAGTATGCTTCTGACGGTGGTTTTGGAGCCTAGTGAAACTATCTTCTTCATATGTAGAGGGAATAAACTATTTTTGTAATGCTTTCTTCATTTTCCACCACTCAGTAATTAGAAGATACCCATGATCTCGCCTCGTTTTTAGAGGTTATCCCACCAATTTAATGCATAGTCAATTAATTTTGTCTCCACAAGCGTTACTTGCTTCAGATTTCCATACCGTTTATAGGCAAATATCTTTTAGACACTGTTCAATCAATCGATGAAGTGGTCCGGGTCCATTTTTCCATCACACCCGGGCAAATTCAACTTAATATTTTGATTAAAACTTTGTAATGCACGAATAAGAGAAGATACAATATTGCTACCTTCATTATGGTCTTGGTGACCGCTCCTCTCAAAATCCTAGTCGTCCCCATAATCATAGTCGTATTGTGGAGCTTGGTGGTAGTATCGTTGATTTCGTGGCGGAGTACCTATACGGCGACCTTGGTTTATGTTGTTCAGGGGACCTCTTCCTCTCTCAAACGGCGGTACATAATCATCTCTTGGAACCCACTGATCATCGTATGTAAAATGTTCCCCAAAATTATTGCGTAAACCATTGTGCCTTGCACGAATATTTGGGCTAAGAGAACGGTTGGCGTCCCTTCGTGATTGTAGAAATCTTCTAGAGCTATTTAATTATCCTCCTAGTGGATTGCCCACTCTTTCACAAACCCGGGGTGGCCCCCCATAAATTTATGCACCTTGTGGAATGTTTCTAGACTTCCAAGCTAGATCTACCATATTACTTGGTTCTGTTTCTACGTGTTGGGTTCTCTCTCTCTCTCTCTCTGCGGTGATAAATTTCACAATTCGGAATTTCCGATCCGTCTTCTCTCTCGTAATCCTCAGGGTCAGCAAATCGTTGATCAGCAAACGGATTAACAAACCCATCATAAACATCTTCCTCTTCGTTAGATTCGAAGATTGGTGGAGACGCAAGATTTTTCCTGCAGCCGATAACCTTCGGTTCAACCAGTTTCATCGGATTGACGCCGGTTTTCCTCGCATCGGCTAAGAATCCCTTTTGAATTCTTCCGCGTCCTCTCTCGAGACCTCCACTCGCCGGTTTCTCCCCATTGATAACCAGTAAAGCTTGAGACAAATTTTCCTCCTCAATTGGGAGTGGGGTGTTATGCGCCAACAATGACGCAACGGTCGGTTTTGAACTCTTTCCCTTTGTCATGACTTTATTTTCACGAATCCTTTGGATTTTACTGCTCTGATACCAATTTGATAGAATCTATAACTCGGCGGAAGGAACCAATTATACAACTAAATCAAGGATTTTAATAAACCTTAACTTTATTAATTCTCTCAATTCAACTACAAGCTAAAAGCTTATTCTTAAATCAACGACTAACTAAAAAAGCTCGAGACCAAGCTCTCTTTTATAGGAGAAGAAGCTTTGGACAAAATAAAAACTCTAGAAAATAGGAAAAAAAACCCTAATTGATATTTTGTTGAAGAATTAGAAACCTCCCACAAATTACTAATAAATAAATAAATGACAAAATAGGAAAGTATATTCTACGTGGAGTGTCAACGACCGATGCATGGTATATGTAGACGACCACGACACATCATAATCTATATACTTATACCTGTTGTTGTAGGTGCTAACTAGAGAAAATAAATGAAATTTATCAGTATCTATGTAGAGATTAAAATAGCCGAAGTTTTCAAATTTGTTCATCGACTGCTGTCATATTTGCTTTATTAAGTGCACTTGTGAATTTGTCATGCAGGGGTGGGTTAGTAAGTATGTTTTCTTAGACAAGATTATATGTATATATTATGAATAAGTAAAACCTGGTACGTAATTATTTGTGTCAACAACTGTTTTTGTTTGTAAGTTGACTTGCACATCCAAAATTATCCTAGAAAAGTATACCTTTGTTCCTCATATTTTCTTATCATTTATAATAAATATGCACATCTGGATTTTGTGGCAAACCGAATGTTCTCTTAATTTTTTCATTAAAAATTGTTTCATTTCTATGTAACATGGCACGTTATATTTAAAAAAAAAGTGTCGTCACGTATCCAACTCCGAAACTCAGTCATGCAGATACGTGTCCGGCATATTTTCAAGATGCTTTATTTTTTTTGAGCTGTGTCGGACACCCCGTAACCGTACTAGACAACGACACTCGTGTTAGAAAAAGAAAGAAATCGACGCGCGTACCAGTGTCAATGTTACATAGCTTCATTGTTATTTTTTCCACAATTTGTTATCTCTATAGACTAATTTGTTCATAGTTTTTCCATATATTTTGTGATATGGAACATCTCACATTTGTTTGTAGGTTACAAACCCTATTTAGTGGTTAATACTGTATAAGCTTTCAGGGTCATGGAAGAGCATTTTGCGCTGGTGGTGATGTCGCAGCTGTGGTGCGTGATATCAATGAAGGTAAATCTTCTCTATTTTCTCGTTAACATATTATTTGACAGGTCCTGTGTCCAACATTGGCCTCTCTTTACTATACAATACTGTTTGCCAAGTATGCTGTTTTGGTCTTTATAATACAAACACTCGATCCTTATAAAGCCCGTTACATTTAGCAGGTCATTGGAGATTGGGTGCAAAGTTCTTTTGGGATGAGTTCAGCTTAAATTATTTGATGGCTACATACCAAAAACCTCAGGTATATAGAATTTGCTACTTTTTTTTTTTTTTTTTGGGAAGGTAAATTTTGTCAGAAGATTTCAATAATATTACTAAGGAACACACTTGATTGAAGGTTTCAATTCTTAATGGAATTGTGATGGGAGGTGGTGCTGGAGCTTCATTACATGGTAGATTTCGTGTTGCAACCGAAAATACGGTACGCATCCCTCTTATTACCTAAACTTATAAGTGTAGTGCACTTACATGCACTTGTCTAAAAGGATTTGTGATATCACCTTTTGCTCTTCAGAACTTTATTGCATCAGTTACTAGACATATAGCTATTGACCTCATTTCTTTTTTGCACACGCTGGAAATTGGACCGCGGTCTTGGGAAGTTGGATTAATTTATTATATATCTTGGTAGAATGCATGATCTCTTCCTAATATTTATGTAGTTCATGGTAGCAAGTTACTGTTTGAATAGATGTGAGCTTCCTAATGCACAATTTTAATGTGCTCCAAATAGATATATCAAATCAACCTTCATTGACGCACACAACAAATTTTGATACAAAGTTTCTTTATGTAATTGGTATTTTGAATACTACACAAATTCAGCCTGCGTACTTCTTCAAGTACGGAGGAAGTATATTAAAATGTTGTTATTTCTTATGTTTCATTTTACAGTACATTGGGATTGTTACAGGTTTTTGCAATGCCAGAAACAGCATTGGGGCTATTTCCAGATGTGGGAGCTTCCTATTTTCTATCAAGACTTCCTGGATTCTTTGGTAATTTAATTAATATTATGCGCATCATTAGTAAATTTAGTGTCTATTTGTTCACTGTTTTAGTCAATTATTTGTTAAGCAATCAAATTTGATAAAGAAAGTTGGTGGAAGCTTCGAGTTAAAAATTATAGCATTTTTCATTCCAAAATTTGATAAATTTAATTTGTTTTCTTCTTTTGTGTAACATAAGCACAACATATTTTGAAATGAATCCTAGACACATATCCGACACCGACACTCGGACACGCGAACACTGTGTCCAACGCCATTTAGAAGGCACTTTACTTCTTATTTTTCTCGCCATGTCTGGCACCCCCCGTACCCATTACCCATACCTGAAACCGAAACACGTACCCGTGCCAATGTTACATAGTTTTTATTTAATTTGAAAATTTCTACCAAAACTCATAAGCTGAACTTCTCCAAAACTAAGCACCAAAAAAAAAATTAAAAAATTAAAAAAGATAATTTTTTAAGTTTAAATTCAACTTCACTCAACTCAAGAAAACTTAATTTTTATTAATTCTCAAACATGAAACTACATAAACTATAAGGGCCATTTTCATAAATAAAAAGCCCTAACAAAATTGTAAACTTGTCTTAATGAAGTTACTTATTTCATGCAATTAAAATAATAGCTTCCTAAAAATAAAAGATACTAAAATTAAGAATATGAATAATCTAAAGATGAGAGAGGGGGACGCTGTAGAAGTGTAGAACGAACGATGACATATTAATCAACCTAAACGTCATTTATGGATTGTAAGGGATCTTCAAATTAGAAACTTTAATTTTACCATAATTAGGAAACTAGTTTATTTATTTATGCATGCAAAACAAAAATAATTAAATTAAAATAAACTCCTAAGTTAGGTGGGATTCATCTTTCTAAAAGAAGATTAGAAAATGGTTATCTTCAGATACTGATTTCCATCAATTTTCACAACAGAATCCTTTCCTTAATTGTGAAGATCTGGTTGATCTGGTTTTTTTTTCTCGGTCAGTCATATTAAAAGCTCCAACCAATTGATTCGTGTGCATATTCATTATATGGGAAATAAGAGATGCAGTTCTACACTTGTCTTTTCCTTAGGCTGGGAGCCGAGTTCTATGAGAAGAATTACATGATATTATTGTACTTAGAGAGATCCTTGGTTTATTGTAGGAGATTCCGTTGTGTTAAGAATGCTACAAAGTAATTGGGAAGACGACCTCATGTGTCTTTACATATGGAAGACTTTGAGAGAATGATAAATGATTGTGCTTTGATGGAGATCTCGTATAGTGGATCACGATATACATGGTGTAATTAGCAACTGGCATTGGTAGAGTGTGGGCTAGGCTGGATAGGGCCTTCTGCAACATGTATCTGTTTCAAGATTTTCCGTATCTTAAGCGTACCGATCTAGAAAGGGTATGTTCTGAATATGCTCCTTTGGTATTATCATTTGGTGACATTGAGTATGTGGGTTCTAGAGCTTGTAAGTTTCAACAAATGTGGATGATGCATGAAGGCTTTCTAAAGTTGGCGAAAGACTCTTGGCCGGGTATATATGGTGACATTGAGTATGTTGGGAATACCATTGGGCTCTTGGCCCAGTGGTGGTTGTACCTCTCCACCTAGAGAGAGGTCGTGGGTTCGAAACCTCATGGGGTTGGAAACTCAGGGTTACGGATCCCTATAAAAAACCGGCTTGCCTTCCAAAAAAAAGGGTATATATGGGAACTGTTTGCAGTCGGTTATCAGCCATATTTAAGACAGTGGAACAAATACGTATTTGGCTATGTATTTCAGGACATCCAAATGGTTGCGGGTGAGATAATGAGGCTGGATACTTAACTGCAGCACAACTGAGATGAATCTGTGGCTACTGAATTTGAGGATGCAAAAATAAAGCACGATAATTTATTGAACCAATATTTATTTTTTTGGCGTAAAAAATTGGTATGCAGATGGTTGGCAGAAGATGATTCTAATACTTGTTTCTATCACCAGTAAGTAGCAGTTAATAGGAAGAACAATGGATTACGAGATTTTCAGAATGTGGTGTAGAAGATTGATATGAAGAACGCGTATGATTGACTTGATTGGGATTTTTGCATAACGATTTACTCAAATTTGGATTTGATAGAATTTGGGTTGACTCGGTTAGACATTTTGTGGAGAGTCTCTGGCCTTTGCTGACGATTTTACAGGAGTACATAAGGGTATTTTCATATCTTCAAGAGGGTTACAGCAGGGACATCCGCTCTCCCAATTTTATCTATTTTAGCTGAAGGGGTCCTCTCAAGAGAGTTTGAACTATTTTCGTGCGATTGACAACAATAATTACTATGTTATTAGGAGAGGTGACTTTGATTACTCATTTGTTATATATTGATGACTTCGTGGCTGTCTTAATGGTTGTTAGAGTTCTTAAAGGGTCTGAAGCTGTTCTTAGATTGCTATGAAGCAGTATCTAGTCAGAGGTTTAATTATACTTACTCGAGTTTTATGATACATGAAGAAAGTGTTGTCGGTGAGGAAGGTAATCATTCAAAATGCCACTGGTTTTCAGTAAAAGGAATACCCTTTGACTTATCTTGGGGCTCTGACTTGCATAGGAAGACAAAAATGTGTATTTCGATAAGTTGGTCAATAATATTCAAAGATGAATTTCAGGTTGACAAGCAAAATTGTTGTCCAGTGGGAGGTGATCAGTGTTGATTAACCTTGTACTTCAGTCCATGCCGGTATGTATACTTGCTAGCATGGTAGTGTACCTATGTCAGTAGCTGAAAAAAATCAAGAGTTATTCTTGCATTTTGAATGAGGATTTAAAGGTAAGAACGAGGAGGTTTATATGAAGGGAGTTAAAGGAAGTGAAGGAACGTTTTCTTATGAAAAGAGCATGGTTCTTACTCTATGGATACTCTTGTTTGGGCAAAGTTCTTCAGAGAAAAATACTTCCTAGGTAACAAACCAATGGATGCCACTTACTTTGATTCAAGATTCTGAAGGGAGATTTTGACTGTTGTAGACAATGGGAAGGCTGAGATTTCATGGGTGTTGGGTAAAGGATATGTTGATTTCTGGAGAGATGATTGGACATGTAACTGTTCCCTGCAAGAATTTTTCATTGTCAATGTTCAATTTGCTAAAGTTTCTGAGGTTTATAAAAATCAGGGATGAAACTGGGATAGACTGGAGTGGCAGATCCCTTCTGAGTGGAAATAAGTTGTAGACATGAGATTTAAACTGTCCGCACTAAGTGATAAAGTTGTTTGCTCCAGATTCAAAGGGAATTTTACTATTAAATCAGCTTAGAATGTTATTAAGACGTGAGGCACTAAAAGATCTATTTTCAAATGAATTTGGGTCAAGTTGTTACCTCTAAGAGCGAATTTTGCTTTGAAGCGACGCGTTATTACCGTGGATACGCTTATTCAAAAATGTATGCCTATGGCATCTTGATGTTCGTGTGGTGCACAACCAGACAGAGAGTCTAGACCATCTTTTTGTGCAAGGGAAAACTGCAATATTTGTTTGGAGATACTTTTCTATATTTTTGGCGTGCCATGCTTTAATGCATAATCGATATATGCTAGAACGTCTCTTTGGTTTGAGGCTCGATCACAAGTTGGGATGTTGAAAGGTATATTACCAGGCCTTACTTTTTGGGAGTTGTGTGTAGCTCGAAGCAAAGTACATGCATGATGCTATACTGGTGGTCACCTTCAGATCATCAAGAAAGTACATGTGTGGCTTAAGAAGTGTTCTTGGAGCTTTAAACCCAATGTAAATGCAAACGATAAGTAGTAACACCTTGGCGGTAAAATGGTGATGCCGAGAGTTGTTGTTTTAATGCCACCACCTTGGAGTTGCTACAAGTTGAACATGAATGGAGCTGGTAAAGGAAATCCGGGGAGGTTTGGAGTTCGAGATGCCATGATAGACTCTCTAGGGAATCTATTTTTTGGATTTGCTCAAGCTTTAGGTATTGGTACCTATATTTTATGCAGAAGTATTGGCATTAGTTCTTGGTCTTTGACATTGCAGGGCAAGGAACTTGATGCCTCTTATCGTTGAGATGGATTGTAAAAACTTTAGTGGACTGGTAAATAACCAAATCACTGTGCTATGGAGTTGCTATGGAAGGAGGTGCAATTGCTACAGGGACAGATAATCTTTACCTTAGAACACACCCTCCAAGAAGGTAATGGTGTAGCAGATCATTGTGCAAATCTTGGCGCTGATGGGGTGTCTCAGATTTTTCGATGTTGCTAGGTCAAATTTGTTGGCACATTTTGTTCATCGATAGAACTCTGGCGGTGGCTAATTGAGAGTAAATTAGTAATTAGCTCTGGCTAGGGAGTAAGGTTTTAGGTCTTCTCCCTGTTTTGTATTTTCATCTCAAAATCAATATAAAAAAACTACTTTTATTAAAAAAAGTCCTCTTTATTCTTTTCATCTTCTGGAGTGATTTTTTATTTGTTACTTTGCTTATAGGTCGAATATAGGGATTTCCAATTCATAATTTTCTTTGAACTGAATCATGGATTTTCATATGTTATAGCCGAGCAAGTTCTTCAGATTAAAATATCCTTAATGACTATATGTTTCTCTTTCTCTCCCCAGGTGAATATGTTGGTCTTACAGGTGCGCGGTTAGACGGTGCTGAAATGCTTGCATGTGGGCTTGCGACGCACTTTGTTCCTGTCAAGGTATGATCGTCGTTTGATCATAAGTTCCAAAAAAATTCGTAAATTGTTCATGTATTTACCTCTTATGAGACTTATGTAGCTAGTTATCGATCCTATGTAGAGAAGGATCGAACCCTATATATTCTTCATCTCTTTTCGACGAATGCTAGGAAATGTGGAAACTTGACCATCCTATGTTTTGAAATATCTCTGATCCATTATGCCTAGGGATGCATTGCCAATGCTGGCTTTGTTAATGCATCCCTTGTTAAGGTGATATGAGATTAATTGCCATCTAGGGTTTGGTAACCATTCTTCGACTCTCACTCTCTTATTTCTGTTCCTCATCGTTTCACACTAATTGTCTCTCTCATTCAATATATTCTTCTACTAATTTAACACAGTACCTGAACGCTGAGCCTAACCGCTCCTGGTGGTCTCCCTCGTTCTTTATCTCCTTCTACTAAGATAACACGGTGCATGAAATTTAATACTCCTGGTGAAACCCCCTCCATATTTTGTCTCCTTTCTTTATTTTTCAGTTTTCACATTTTCCTGAATTAAAGTAAGAAAAACTAAAAAACTAAAAAACCTAGGCTCAAGCACATTAATTGGAATTTTTAATTCTCCTTCAGAAGGCAAAGAAAATGTAAAGAAGGCTCACAAAATAGACTACGCAAGTAGCAAGGAGAAATAGTGAAACATATTTAGTTTTCTATCTTACCCTAAATTCTCAAGGAATTTATTCTTACCTAAGGTTATTTTACTTTCTGGGTTATCAAAGAATATGTATACAGTGAAGTCATACCACTTGAGTGACGTATCTAAAGGAGCTCTATTTATAAACATTATATTAGTGACCTTAAAAGTTGGATAAATTCTACTTTAACTACATATAATTATCATTGTCACTCATTAAAATCACATGTAATGTATGTACAATTCTGCTATTACCATATTTTGTGCTCAATACACTTCTCTAAAACTGCCACTAAATCAGATTTGATAGAGGCGTTACGGGTGAGGGTGATTTTGTGATTCGCGAATTTAACATTAAATCATCCAAGCTAACTGCCTATACAACACGGAAACCTACCTTTTCTGTAACTTATCAAATGCTAAGTCTGTTTCATTAAATATTGTGTTTTTGAAAATCTTCACCAAGATTTCTACGGCATCTTTCTCAAAACTTCTATGCAAAAAACTGGTGTTTCTCTCCTTATTTTAGATAGCTGAATATTACTCGAGTCCAACTAAAGGAAGGAAACATAAACTTTATTTATTTTTCATGTTTCAACTTTTGAAGAAGTCATATTTACTCACTTTGGATAGCGTTACACAAAATATGAGAAAGAAATCTAATGGCCTATGGTACTCAAGTGGATTACTGATTGTTTCTTTTAATGCAACAGAGGTTGGCCTCTCTGGAGGAAGCACTACTGAAAGTGAATACAACTGATGCAGCTGTTGTTTCTGCAATTATTGACGACTTTTCTCTGCGACCCCCTTTGAAAGAAAAGAGCCCATATCACAGGTGAGTTTGCCTATACAGAAAGGTGGTTGTAAAAATATGTCCATTTTCTTCAATCTTCAAGATATGTGCATTAAAACACTTATTGGAAGTCACATAAATGCCAAAATTTATTGCTAATGTGTGATGTATTGTGTGTTGGTTTCCCATGAATTACATAGTTGATAATCATAATTAAAGCATAGTTTGACTCTCTAGGAGCTTTAGGAGGAATACTAGCTAGTTGGGATATGGGGCTGGTGAAGGTAGTGGATGTTCCAGTGCCTGGGGATTTACCCTGTTTCTCATCAAGGAGAGAGATGCCCTTGCATGATTGGAATTACCTACTGATTTTTTTTGGATAGATAGCAATTCTCTGCTACTCTGATAAGAATATCTGCTTCGAAGGAAGTTTCCTCTTTCTCCCATTTTCCGTTGCAGGAAATAGTTGAACTCCTCACTCTACCTTCGAGTAGTCCAAACACCCAGATATGCTCTCTCACCTTAGCCCATCTAGCTAAATATTCCAGAAATAAATGAACTGAAAATACCAGTATGCGATTAAGCAAAAGACAAGTACTAATCCGCACCTTTTCTCTTGTTGCCACATATTAAATCATTCCTTTTTATTTAGAATTCAAGTTGTGAAAGCCGAAAGTTCTCTGAGTTGAGCAGCAATGGCAAAGGTGAGGTGGAAGCTTGAGGTTTCAAGATGTAGTGGAGAACTGTAGTTTTGAACCACGAGCTTTGAAGGGTCGAGAAGGAAGGGTGATTTTTTGGAAACATTATAGGGGATCTGACTCTAGAAAATCACAATTATGGGACCAATTTGTGTACATAAATGCAACCCTACTAAAATGTTTCCTTTTGCCTTTTATTTTTGTAGAGTAAATAATAATTATCAAAATTGAAAAAAAAAAAAACAAACATTACAGCCAATATCTCTAACATCTGTCCCATGTCTCCATCAGTTGAAACGTGAGAGAGAGGGGGCAGCCAATACTTGAAAGTATTTGCTTCTAATTTACGTGTTCTCCAATGATGTCTTCATTTACAATATCTGTAAGAGCTTCAGTAAAGCTTGGGGTGCAACAATGTAGTAAAACACCGTTCTTATATTCCTTTGCCATTTAGAAGTTGGTACATGTTGATATACAACCTCCATATATGTTAGTTGATGATTATGGTTTTTATTCATTTTGATACTCACTCCCGCTGGTTTCCTTGATCCAGTTTACCTATTATTGACAAATGCTTCTCCAAAAGGACGGTTGAAGGAATTTTGTCCTCTCTTGTAAGTTCATGCCATTACTTGGTTCTATGTTGAGAAATAATTAATCTGCCTCGTCCCTTTTCTGATTCTTACAATATTTTTTAGATTTATTTGTCTTTGCATTATATGTATCTAATCCAATTTAAAATATGTGAGTATAATGTTATACTGGTCATTGTAGGAATTGGAAGCTCTAAACGTGAATAATGATTTGATCTCTGTGGCAATTCAGTCACTAAAGAAGGCATCCCCAACGAGTCTGAAAATCTCTTTGAGATCGGTAAGTAAACTTGACCTCTTCATCTGTTAAACGTGTCAAAGAATATGTTACAAACATAGGCACCTATATCATTATCTACGAACTACAGAATGTTCGCAATCATATAACTCCATGATGAGTGTGTTGACCTGTGTGTCTGAGACTCTGAGTCTGACACAACGAATTATCAGGAAGTGGTGTTTAGTTGTTAGAGGTATAAACAATTTATGAACATAAATTGAAATATTAAAGATTCGATTAAATGATCTCAGTGAAGAATTGATACGGGTACGTGTGTCAGTGTCCGATACGATACAGGTACGAGGTATCGGACACACCGACTGCAAAATAGGTAGAAACGCAAACACAACCTTATACTTAGTTATTTCCGCATTTTTTATACTATGTCATATTACATTTCTTATCAAAAGGTACTATTGAGAACGACATGTCTAAGGAGCTAGAAAATTTAATATATGTCAAAAAGTTGGTTATCTCAGCAAGGAGTACCCATTAGTGTGTCCAAGTGAGTGCTAGTGTGTCTGACAAGTTTGGACGCATTTTTTCTGTTCTTTTTCAAATATAGAGTGTCCATGTTACATAGGGCAGTACTTTGTCCTCTGTCCAGAACCGAAACCTAACCAACCACAAAAATAACTGATAAAAACTGATCCGGCCGGTTATACATTATATCATCAAAACACACAGTACACAAATTCTTGGTTACTTCCAAATCCCAAAAGAAGAAGACCTGTAGTTATATGAACAAATTTATTACAAAACATTGTGCCAATTGCATAACATCTCAAGCATACCACTGAGGATCAATTTAAAGTTCCAAAAGATCTTCATACAATCTCAAAAAATATACCCATTTTATAAGAAAAAACAACACTGAAGCGTATCTCCAATGCTTCTTTTCCCTACAAAAGTCCAAAAAGTATCCCACAAATTGATATCCTACAAAGACTTGGCAACAAATAAAGTTGTAAAAAAGTTGTATTAACAATATATCGTAGAACTAAAAATAGAAAAATAAAGAGAAAATATGAGGAAAAGAAAACATACCACAGAGATTGTTAACACGGGGATTCTTCGGATAAGAACAATCACCACTCCGTTGCTTTTAGTAATAAGAGATCATAACTTGTCAAATGTGCATCAAAATCTTCTCTAAACTATAATTATATTCCACCTGGCTCGCAAAAATAGGTATGCATGTAGTTTGTAGAACAAGTGAATTACACATTCCATCACACAAAAGCATGAAAAAATAGGTACAACACTTCGGAAGAAAAAAAAAAGGTGCAATACTAGGAACGAACTGATGGAATAATGTTGAAATAGACTAATTAATGAAGATTAAGCTTACCTTATTTGTACTATGGAGAAGAAAAAACATAGCATATTCCAAAAATGAATCAATGATACGGGCATACAACACTTTGAACAAGTGAAGTACACATTATATCTCACAAAAAGTTGTCATCAAAAATACCAAAAAGATTAACAATATTCTCTTTGTTTTGGTGATACATGTCACAGCTTGTCGAGCAATATCGTATGGCTAGCATTAACAAATCCAATTTGAAACCATTAATGACTTTTAAATCACATTGATGTGTCATATACTCACATATAAGCACCTGTATAGTGGACTCAAAAGAATTACAGAAAGCAACTTGGCATTTGATTTAACATTGGTTTATGGCAGAGACAAACGCGAGAATAATTTCATTTTCAGCTTTACTCATGGAAAAAATAATTAGATGATAATATCGAAATAGTAACAAAAATGAAATGGTCATACCTACTCGTACCAACTAGCTAGTAGTTATATCAATTAGGAGTGCACTCCTTTAATGATATCGATGAAACTGCTCCCTCAAACAATTCTAATTAAAGCCAAAATTGGTTATACATGTAACTAAGTAAATGTAACGTAAACTAAAAACTAAGGTGAAAAGAAAAATGTTATTACCTGCATCAACCTCATCATATTTCTCAATATCTTTCGTCGAAGCTTGAAGATCAGTTGGTTCTCTACTCGATCGGAGCCAATTTTGTAGGTATATGAGAGCTTCCACTGTGTTAGGCCGCAATGAACTACGAAATGGGTCAAGTATACGACCACCGGTACTAAATGCGAACTCTGAAGCAGAAGTCACATGGCATCTCATGCTATAAGAGAGAAGATCAAAAACTTAGTTGAATTAGACTTCCACCAACACAACATTTCGAACTTTCCTTTAACTTCTTCTTCAAGATGAGCTTTCAAGTATTAATCAATTTCAGACATATTTTCCAAATTTCCTCGTTTATGCATCTTCCATTTAGTGGCCGGGTCTTCCATTTCTATCGCATCACTAGACACTATTGAATCACTAGCAAGTAATGTTGTTGTACTTGAGCTATGATTACTCTCAGCATGCCTCACATACAAACGTTGTTGTGTCGTTTCTACCTTCTTTGTTATTGAAGTAACTTTAGCATCATTATACAATCCATTTAAACCAAATCCAATATAGTCTAACTTGAAACGAGGGTCCAGAATTACAACATCTAAAAACAAGGGATTGGTCTTCTCAAGGTCCCAATATTTATTATATTTTTCAACCATAAGCGCACCCATTGGCCTCAAACCACTATCCTCATGGCCACATAGTTGCTCAAGTTAGCCTTAACTTTGATAATCTCATGAAAGAAAAGGTCAGATGTAACATAATTACACCCAAATTTTTTGGTTGTTGTATTGTAATAAACACCAAAAATTGCACAAACAATCTAGCTCTAGCCCAATCATCCCTTGTTGGAGGCATACCAATTACATTCTGATCCCTTTGTTTGACAAAATGTTGCACATACGCCTCATCACCTTCATCCTCCAACCTCACAAAGGCTTCTTCAAACTTTTCTGCCACCTCTGTAGAGTTTCACCTAGTTTGAACATCTAATCATGCATTCCACTTACTATTAATTTTAACTTCTTTAACAAATGTTTTCCATTTAGATCACCAACACGGAGAGAACCTCTCGAATCGTACCGCTTCTCGTACTCGGGCAATCGACTCATCAAATAGTTTTAAACCATCTTTTACAATGAGGTTTAATATATGAGCCGAACACCTAACATGCACGAATTCGCGTTGTAAAGCAGCATTGTTCCAATGTTTTGTCTTTTTTTTTGTAGCCATTCAATTGCTATGTTATTGGAACTTGCATTATCGCAAGTGACGGCCAAAATACTATCTATTTTCCATTGTAGCAAACATCTCTCTACCATCTTCTAATTGTTTCACCTTTTTGGTTTGGAACTACACAAAAATTGAGTATTTGTTTATTCAACCTCCAACCACTATCGATGTAATGCGCGGTGAGACACATGTAATTAATGTTTTGAAGTGAGGTTCAAGTATCGGTGGTGATACAAATTTTGTGACATTTTAACACACTCTTCAACTTCTTTTTTTCTTAAAAGAACATGGCAAGAGCCACCCTAGCAATAGTCAAACGAAAAAGTACTTTAAACCTCAGACAAGCAACATGGCAGAAATTCAAAAAACATCCCTCTCTACAGACCTAAATGAGAGCTCATCCAAGACTACTATGTGGACAAGGGCTTTTTTACGAGCCTCTTGGCTAAAAGTTAAGGCACTAGATCTTGTCCTCCACCAAAAGGTTTTAAACTAAGTGTTTGCTATTTATTACTTGGATCTGGGGGTGCATTGAAGGGATTAGTGGTACTACGACATCTAACGTGGATGCGACTTTTCGTACTAGATGTACTTTTAGTGTTGTAATGGCATGCTAATATTGTACCACAGTGATTGCATGTCGCTTTTGGAGGGTTATTATTTACAACTTTTGTGAAATGGTCCCATACCTCCAACTTTTCTCATGCTTTTGATTTTCACTCTGTTGAGGTGGGTGCCGAAGACTCAACTGTTTGGCTCGGTACCACATCATCAACGTTCGTATGTTACGCTTCAAGATTGACTTCATTTACCGAAGAAGTCGCCATTACTGAGAAATACAATGACTTAATTAGAAAAGAGTATGCTCGAGAATTAACAAAGTTGAAACTGAAGAAGTCGCCATTACTGAGAATATCCTTACTGTGTAAAATAACTTGGTTTAAGAAAAAGAGTAAGTACCTGGCGGTTTGAGATTGTTTCAGAAACTCTATAGTCCATCTAGCTCTTTGGAGTACTTAAACTTTTCTTACACTTATCTAATTCTCCCCAAATCAAGCAAACCTAGTAAGATAGAGATGAAAAAATCAGACAAACAAAACAATAGAAATAGTTCATCAACAATTACGTGAACAACATAATTTGGGTTTTAGATAAAAAAAACCCGAATTGGGGTTTAGATAAAAATGGTGTTTGAATCAAAGAAACCCGAATTTCGCTACAATAACTCAAACATTCAAATAAATTCGAATTTCCATTCAAATTAAAGAAAAGGTTAAAGAAAAAAATCAAATTAGGGTTTATCGAATGGAGGTTTGTGGCATGAAATTATGGCTTAAGATCATCATTAATGAATTGTATAAGAAGGATTTGGTGTTGATCTTCAAAATTCATCACTATCGTCTTTAAAGTTGGGAGCCGCATCATTTATCGAAAAAAGTGAAGAGGGTTTGGGAGATAACAAAGACTAACACCTTTTGTATTTTAATCTAAACAAGATGGGAACAACTACTATTATACCCTAACCCGGTCCGGTTCGGTTATTAACCGGTGTTTGACTTTAAGAACCAAAACCTAACCGGAAACTCCGATTTCTCAAAAACTTGAACCGAAAACCGAACCGGCCTTGTTAGAAACCGACCAAGCCCGCTGGTTCTGGTTCGGTCCGGTCCGGTTTCTTGGTTTCCAATTTTTCATGTGCAACCCTAATGTTACATAAATTAAAACATATGAGACCAATAACGGAGATCCACAATTTTGAACATAATAGAGGTGGCTTCTAAATTTCAGGGACACATACTCAGTAGATTACTCTCGACTAGGGCGATCAACCAATTCCTGTAGGTTCCACAAGAAGTGAATTTTGATTCAATGCCAACCCTGAGCATTAGGCCGACCATCAGATGCATGAGCAAATGTCCAAAAAAGATCAAGGATACTGCATCCAAGCAAAACTACAAGAACCTAAATATGAAATTTAGTCAGATTTTGGACACAACTATGCCAACATTTGGGAAGCTAAAACATGAACAGAAGTCTCAGTGATCCAACCTCGAGGAATCTTGGTTCCGATCGGTATTTAGTTCGGAACACAAACATAGGAAGATCATGCTGAATGATCAAATGTCGTCTTTGGTGATCTTCTCAATAATGATGTAGCCGATTACAATGACCTCCCAAAACAAAGAAGAAAGCTAACATTTCATCACCAGAATTGTTGTTAAAGTTATAACATGGCCCTTATTATGCAGTCAAGCTCTTTTAGGAATCACCATCACAAGTTTCCTTGATTTCAAATAACTTGTGTAAGCTAAAGTTACGGTTTGTCCAAAATCTAAAATTAAAAGTTAGGATTCCTAATTTCTATTATAGAAATCTAAACAACACTTTACTAAATTCCTTCATTTAAGCTAATTACCTCACATGACTTGGCTCTTATTTGAAATAGTTTTTACTAACCTCTTTACTTATTCTAATATGTTTCTGTCAGCACACGATATTGTCCCCATTTAACTACCTCATGGCGAGGTGTAAGATTTTCTCTCTCAAAAGGCCTTGATGCCAAGTACAGTGAGATTCTAGCTTAAGGACCTTTTAACTAATAGGATCTTAAGCGATGTGGGACTAAACCACTAGTGCCAACCATCACCACTCTTGGGTTAGACGCCTTTCCAGTATACACCTGTTGCTTGGGCATGGGCAAATATTGGGGGTACCCGACACCCCCACGTTTTTGGGAAAAAATGTTTTATAGGTTTGAAAAATAAAAGAAAAAAACATAGTCCCAAGGGATTTGATACTCTTCAAAGACCAACCCAATGTGTTGTTATTACCCTAAAAAACTACAAGGGTTTTGGTTTCATTTTTTCACCTTATCTCTTACCCTCTTTGATCTCATTCCCTATTTCTACATTATTTTATCTTCTTCTCCTTCTCTTTGAAACTAATTTATTTATTTCGGATTAAAGACCGAGGATTCAAATATATAAATAAATGTTAATTGGGTTGCAGCCTTGTTGCAATCCTTGCTTACATTTTGGGATTTTAAAGCTTTTTAAATCACCAAAATCAACAATTTCAGGGTTTTAGAAAGTAGATTCACAATCACTGAAAATCAAACTTAGCAACAACAAAAAGGGTGTATAAAATACCCCCCAAAAAGAAATTCGAGGCTCTGTTCCCAAACCCCTCGGCAACCCCTAATATTAATCTCTTACTCTGGCCTTGCACTCGAGGTGGGGTGTCAGTCCCTCACCTTTAAGATTGAGTTGTCCTTAGCTTTTGATAACGTTCTAGCAAAACCCTCACTCTACGCAATACACGATATTTCCCACCTAACCACCTCTAGCATAAGTGTGAGGTTTTTTTTTTTTCCTCTCACAGGCCTTGGTATCAAGTAGAATGAGATCATAACTAAATGACTTTACACCCGACATGATCTTAAGAAATGTGGGACTAAACCACCGGTGTGAACCGTCACTACTCTTGGTTTTGACGCGTCTCCAATACACCTGCACGGTCGGGTGTCACAGGTTCTTAATCCTTATTTCTACTAACCTTACTAAATCATAATTCTACTTGGACTACAATTCCATTTATGAAACCAAAATAGAATTTCTCAATAATTAAACTAAAACATCAAAATCGAAAGAGATGAAAAGAAATAATAGGCAAGAGGGAGAGTGATCATCCTAATGATATCTCTTCGTACATCAGCTCACTTCTCGAGGTTGCTAATATACCAAAATTCAAGATCTAGTAGTATTATCTAGCTCAAAGCAAAATTTGTGGGGCATAATTTGCACGAGTGGTAGACAATAGTGGAGATTTGATGTATTTTCGCTCAAAGCGCGGTTCTGAGTACCCCAAGAATAGCTCACTTGGTTTAGAGCGGGATAACTTCAAATTTGTAATTTCAGAAGATGGTGGTAATCCCGTCTCAAACTGGCCTTAAATCTAGCTCAACTCCTTTTGCCGCCTTCCTCAAAAACATTTCAGTAAAGTAGGACCTATACTTCACGGTAGGTTCTCATATCAGAATAGGAGATGCTTGGAAGGTCATAGGCAGAAGCATAATCTCCCAAGTGGTTTCGTCGATAACAAATATAGAAAGCCTCTCCTCAGCTGAGTACTCATGCGAGTTGATCCTCAAATATTCAGGAGAAAAGTCGAGAGTGGAAAACAGTAAGGGCCATGGCCACCAACAAAGAAAGCATTTCGTCTACTGACTACCATACCAATATGTGTTGATCATTGTTAATATCTTTAAGAATTCCTTTCCCTGTCCAATTTGCAGACCCATAATCCAGGTTTCCTTCATCAATAATCAACCCTGCTTTATTGTTGACAATAGAGGGGAAAATAACCATTCTTTTCCTCAATTTAAAGCGAAGGCAGTATATGTTCTGGAGATACACCCTACAAAATATTTGCTTTGCATGAACCTACACCAAAGAGAATCTTTATGGTTTACAGATTTTTCTTAAGTATAAAGCTGATATGCTTATTTTACGTACTTCTAATGCCCAAACCATCCTCAGATTTGGCAAACAAAGTTTTTTCTAGCATTTCCAAAACGGCTTTAGGAACAAAGAGACAGTATCATAAATGAAAAGGCGTAGATACAAAAATATTCTAAATAAGAACCAAATTTCCCCCACTTGAAAGAAGTTTTACGTTGATGGCCTTCGATCTTCTTTTTACTCTATGCACAAGATCATCTAAGTAAATCGATTTCATCAGACCACTGTAAATATAATTCCCTAAATAAAAAGGGGGAAGCTTTCAAGTGAAAAACCATAAGCTCTCTGGACTAAACATTTTTGAGTTAAGGAAGCTTGTTATGGACATAAACCCCACTTTTGGACTTTTTAATCAATTGGCCAGAGCTTGCCATATAACTTCCTAAAAAAGAGAATGTTTTTAATTGATTGCTGACTACGAGAAAATGATGAGATCGTCTAAATAAAGAGACAAGTTAAAGGCAGACATCTTTGATTGCAAGCGAAGTAATCATAGCTCCATTCTCAAATTGAGAAAACCCCTTGATAAAGCTTTTCCCCCAATGGTTAAAAGAAGAGGGTGAACGCGGATCTTATTGCCTCCAACCTAGGGCTGTTAATGGACCGGACTGGACTAGGATCTGCTATGATTCTAGTCCGATCCGTTAAGAAACACCCTAGGTCCTAACCCGGTCCGAACTGATCCTTTAACAAAAAATGACGTTTCTAAAAAAGGTGAAATCTTAAAGAATTGTTACATGAAAATCAATTTTTTTACAAACACTCATTCTAAGCAAAACACTAAACCTAAGTTCGCACTTGAAGATTTTCTTCTTCGGCCTTTATGGCGTTGCCAGAAACAAAAGGAAAAAGAAAAAATCCCTCTTGGTTTAAGAGGAGAAGAAAATACTCTATTTTGGGCCATGGGTTACTAATTCAAAGAATATAGAAACAAAGTAACCTTCTTTATTAGAAGATAATTATAATATTGGCACCCGTAATATGTATCATCAACGGATTGGATCTTTAGCGGATCGGATTGAGGCGGATCCTTACCCAATTCGTTAGCTTATAGGACCGGACCTTAACAGATCAAACCCTTTATTGACCCTACAGATCATAACAATGAACGAGGGAGTGTCAAAGCACATAGCAACCAAGTCTTTCACATGAACATAATTGTTGCACTTGATAGCATAAGAAATGTTTTAGTTCATTTATGCTAATCAACACAAACTATTGAGTTACCATTCTTATATACCGTTGTTCTTCTATGAGCTACGCCAATTTAAGACTAATTGTTTTAAGCTTTCAGAATATGTTCATTTTGATTAACTTCTGGTTGTCAAATTTCAGATTAGAGAAGGAAGACTGCAAGGAGTTGGTCAATGCCTTACCCGAGAATATAGAATGTGTTGCCATGTATTAAGAAGTGAATTGAGCAAAGATTTCTTTGAGGTTAAGCAAACGTTATCTTTAGTATATATGTTTTTTTTATGTTTCTTTCATTCATCTATTGAAAAATCATCCTGAATAAAAACCTTAAAATGCAGGGTTGCAGGGCCATACTATTGGATAAAGACAAAAATCCTAAGGTACAAGTTCCTTCATTTTTTATTTTTTTTTCTCGGCTCTTGAACTTATTCTTCTATATATACGATAATTACCCTTTTCCTGATATTCGCAAGACATTTTTCCAATGAAGACCAGCAGTTTAAATTGTTTTTCACTGTGTACCGAGTTATGCTTAAATGTGTTGCTTGGCGTATACCGTTATTTTTCCACCGATTTTACTTCTCTATTGCTCCCAAACTTGGAGAAGTTTTCCAAAGTTTCTTCACCACCAACCCAACTGAATCAAATTTCCTCAACTCCCCAATTTCTCATGATCTCCCTATTTTCATTAAATCCTTCACATCCTCCCTAGTCACTAACCTATTTTGCCAAACTTTCATTTTTCTTATGAATCCTCTCAAATTTCTTCAGATAACATTAATTCTCATATTATATTCAACTCTGTCACACAGTGTTGTGACTATCGCAATAAATTGCAATCAAAATTAGAAAAAAGGTTAATGCACTTCCTGAAATTTAGAGTTCTTGATTACTTTACCTCCATAGTATTGAAATGTGAACCATGGAACTTCCACTGATTTTCATACTCAAATGCGTTGTTGATTGTTTTCAGTGGGAACCTTCTAATTTGGAGCTAGTTAGTAACGAAATGGTGGAACAGTACTTCTCCAAAGTGGACGACGAGGAGTGGGAAGATTTAAAGTTCTCTATTAGGCCCAATATGCCCGCATTCGCCATGGCGAAGCTCTAAATGTCCTTTTAGAAGTTCTTACAGTGATGAAGAACTCCAGTTGTAGCCTGTAAAGAAGGTTTTCATGATGAAATATCAACCATTGATACGTCAATCGTATACAGTTCAAATTTTCAAACGTTCATGTGTAGCTCTTGCCTAGACATGTATTACTGATTGTTTCAGTAAGCAATAAAATTTCAAGAATACTATTAAGGCAGATAGTTCATTCTATAAATGATTTCTGTCTTGAAAGTAAGCTGTAAAAAACTAATAAAGCCCACAGGGTGTGGGTATTTGGATCATTTTGTAGAGTATCGTTGGACAAGTCTATACCTCAAACTAAAAAGTTGTCATTTTTCGCTTTCGTTAATCAGCCCAATTGGGAACCAAGATGAGTAAATCATGATTCTGTCTTTGAAACTAGGGCCGGAGTGAGGTAATAAGAGCAGACTATAAGAAAATTAACTTATGAAGGCATTATTTCGGATACATATTAATGGAGGCAGGATTTGTTCCGCAGATCCCACACAATTTGGATAAGGATATCTTAAAACAGTGTGTGCCCAGTGCTTTTGTTTGATTCTCTTTTGTGGATTTCTTAATTGCCTTTTGAGATTGAGTGCACCAATATGGTTTTGAAACTGAATAGAGAAAAAGTTACTTTTTTCCAGAATAAAATGTCAGATTTAGCTTTTCCAAAAACAATATGTGCCCAAATGTATCCTTAGTCATATGGTGAACTTTCGATATCATTAGCCAGTCATAATAGATGGACCATATAGGGGAATATTCATGTATAATGTGTGGTAATAAGCATGGATTAAAATGCCAACCCATTCTAGCTTACTTATTTCTGCCTAGTAAACGGCTTACCGGTGATATTTTCAATTTATCACAGCTTTTTGGTCATTCTATTTTTTAATCCTTCAATGCAAAATGCTATCGGTGGTTTTTTTTATCGGTATTTTGACAATTATTATAATATGTTGATAATATTGTTTAAAATGTGTGAAAATATGAGGAAATTTTCAAAAATATTTGAACTTGAAAAAGGATTATGAAAAGGTAAATACAAATGTTAAATGAAAAATTGATAATCAAAAAGTTTATTACAAGAAAATACATACAATTCGATTACAAATTAAAACTTGACATTCAAGAATTGTTTCATTAAGAAAATACACCCAATTTAATATGTAATAATCTAATACATATATGAGTGACGCGGTTCCTCAAACTCATTATTGGCTCTGACTTAGCGTCAAAAACATTCCAGCAATAATGAGAAAATTTAGACAAACAAGATACTATTATCTGAAGTTTCCCAGATTCATCTTCAAAGTGACACTCCCGCAAAAGACACCAACCTGCCAAAAGCTGCTTATTCAACAATAACGAGAGACATACAAATTTGAAAACAGAGCTCTATACAATCAAGTTGAGAATATTTGGTTTTATGATAAACACATTTACTTAACACACTTATAGTAAAAGTGAAGTTGTAGAAGTCTTGAGTTAGAGACAGTCCTTGGGTATTTCAAACTTGTGTTCTGTAGTGCTTGGTGAAACCTACATAATCCTATATCCATAAAGAAAATGTGACGAGAGCGAAGAAAAAGAAGAGCAACATTTGGTTAGGGAGGAGAAGAGGTAATCTCAATGCCCAATTCGGGATTTAATTTGAGGAAAATAAAGAAGAATAGAGAATACAGCCCAATTTGGGTTTTGCACTTTTGCTTCTAAAGTTTCCAAAATACCAAATCAAATGGCCTGTTCTACCTTAAAAAACAAATCATTCGGCAAGTGTGAATGAATTAAATGGTTTTTCTGGAACCATAAGGCATTTCCAAGGAAAATCAAATCATTCGGCTAGAATGAATTAAATGGTTTTTTCGGGATAAGCTAGCCAAGATTTGCCTTAAAAGTCAAATCATTGGGCTAGTTTGAATGTTCTTGTTTTTACACGGAAATGACAAATCATTTGGCTTTTTTCTGCCTTAAACCTAAACCATATGGCAAGTTTGAATTAAACGGTTTTTTTTTTCTCCAGGAAATACTCATTGATTTGGCTAGATTGTCGTAAAGCCAAATATTAGGCTACTTTTTGGGAAACGCCAAATTATTCGGCTGGTTAGAATTAAATGGGTTTTTTTTCCTCTGAATTACCAAATCATTTGGCTAGTTTGTTAGAAAGTGGAAACATTCAGCTAGTTAGAATTAAATGACTTTTTCACGGATTTATTTGGCTTGTTTTAGCATAAAAAACAAATCATTCGGCAAGTTTGAATTTAATAGTTTTTTTTTTGGAAATTCTAAATGATAGTGTACCTTAAAAGCCAAGTCATTCGGTTTGTTACGATAGTTATGCCTAAAAGGCCAAATCATTCGCCTTGTGTGAATTAAATGACATTTCACGGAAATGCCAAATCATTCGGCAAGTTTGAATAAAATTGTTTTTTTCCTGGAAACTCCAAATGATCTGGCACAAACATATCGCTTTCACAGGCTTCCATGTTAACACGTTTGCACCACTAAACATCGACCACGTGTAAACACCTAATAAATCCACATCTACATCATCCCACTTGGGAGTAGGTGCTCACAAACAGATACGTATAAATTTCACCAGAGCTCCAATTTGTAATCTTTGAGCGAGAGAAAGAGATGAAGAACGCAAGCATCCAAGTATCCGCTATGCAATTCACATACGATGGGCAACCCCAATTATTCGTCAATTTCAATCTCAACATCTCTCCTGGTTCTCGATGCCTTCTCGTGGGTGCAAATGGATCTGGTAAGTTTTTTTTCTTATTTGGGTTGAAATTGTCGGTTTTAACATCTGAGTTGATTATGTGTGTCCAGGGAAGACTACATTGTTGAAGATTTTGGCGGGGAAGCATATGGTTGGAGGGAGGGATGTGGTGAGGGTGTTGAATTGTTCGGCTTTTCATGATACAAAGCTTGTGTGTGATGGGGATTTATCGTATTTGGGTGGGTCTTGGAGTAAAACCATTGGTTCCGCTGTGAGTTTTTTTCTTCAACGCTTTTGTAGATTTAGCAATAAAGATAGTGCTTTCTAAATGCACAAATAGACTCACATGGAAATGGGGCTTTTATAATAAGTATTGCCTTTACTTTCAGGGTGAGGTTCCACTCCAAGGAGATTTCTCTGCTCAGCACATGATCTTTGGAGGTATGGAAGAGAACATTGGTCTCATAATGACACCCATTTCATACTATTGTTAGTAAGAAAGATTACACACCATTAGCAAACAAATAAAGTTCCAGGAAAACAAAGATAGAGAGACAACTAAGTTACTGTATATTCTCTAAGATTCTTAATTGAGTTCATTTACAGTGGGCTCATATTCGAATGATTATAATTTCTTTTATCGCTCAGAAAGTGAAACCCCATCCGACCATGAATTTGCTTCAAGGTTTCATTTTTCTGCTTTGTTCTTGCAGTTGAAGGGGTTGATCCTATTAGAAGAGAGCAGCTGACCGAGTTACTTGATATCGATCTGCAATGGCGAATGCATAAAGTATCAGATGGACAGAGGCGTAGAGTCCAAATTTGCATGGGTCTTCTTCATCCCTTCCAGGTGAGCTCTCCCCTTATACTGGTTGCAGACTTATTGATCACGTTTGACTGAGTAGTGAGTATAAAAGGTGCACATGTGCTGATTTCATATTTTGTTTCATGGAGTAGTTATGCACAATGTAAAATTTGTAAATGTCTCAACATTATTTTCTTTTTTAGACAATAAAAAATGCCATTACTTTTAATAACACTATCACTAGAAGTTCATTTTTACTTATGCTATTACCCATCTGCTTAAACTATGACAATATTGTTCCCAAGGCTGCATTCATGATTGGTGACAAGATGTGCAGTTTGTGGAATTTATGTTACCAAATTGATGCATAAGATGATAATTACATCATTTATTGTCTGGAAACTTAGATATTTAGGACAATCTGAGGAGTGCTGGTATCTAAATGTTATATTTTTCATATTTGTACTTTAGCCTGTACTAGAAGGAAGATTTTTGTGGTTGAAGTCTCTTTCTCTTGAAGAAAATCATATCTATTTATTTATTTCTGAGAATAAAAATGACTGATTGACTCTTTGTGGCCACTCCGCTGATGTGAGTCAGCACACTATATTGTTGCCCCTTTGCTGCCGAAGGAATTTGAGCTACTAAAATATTCAGATAGTGGCAATCAAAGTTGTATATGCATGTATTATATGTTTTTCACATTCAAAGTGTCTTGGGGAGAAACACTATGACAAAACATCTTTCCCACTGTCGTTTTCTTTTTCTTTTCTGTATAATCTGTGCTGTATAAAAGCATACATCATATAAGTGGCATCGCACAGTATTTTCAAAATTTTATGTTATACTAACTATGCCCGTTATCCGATATACATCAGGTTTTGTTGCTAGATGAGATTACAGTTGACCTAGATGTTGTCGCAAGGATGGACTTGCTGGAGTTCTTCAAAGAAGAGTGTGAGCAGGTGACTGTTCTTTCTCTCTTCTGTATTTATTTTCAAATGTGTGGCTGTGATTGGTACGCCCTTAAAATTTTGCCACACTTACTTTTTCTTCACCTGGCCTCTAACCTCATTCAGATGATGTATGCACTCATTTGCACTCGACTATGTGTTGCAAGTCTTGAAGGATGTACCAAGAAACACCCAGAATAATGGTTTTCTAGTGTATTAGAGCTAAATTTAAATGCCATCATTATACATTTACAGAGAGGAGCAACTATTGTTTATGCAACACATATATTTGATGGGTTGGAAACATGGGCCACTGACGTTGCATATATCCAAGAGGGTGAGTTGAAGAAGTCGGAGAAGCTCTCCGAGCTCAACGAATTGAAGAGTGCTATCAATCTTCTCTCAGTAGTCGAAGCTTGGCTCCGTTCTGAAACAAAGAATGAGAAAAAGAAACTAACACCTCCCAAAAAGGCCTCTCCATTTGATACCTCGCCTTTTAAATCCTCTAGACACATGGCCTACTACCGCTGATCTCATCTTGATATAATAGTTCCGAACCAATAATGCTCCACTCGGAACCTATAAAAGTTATTTATGACTCTAGAGGCATGAAACACGTTTTTTCTCGCCCCTATCCGTCAGTTTGTCATTCTGATTCAACCAAAGAATCCGCAAAGACGGCGGCCAGACTGAGGCTTTCTGTTCTCCCTTCTCTATTGAGGTTTAAAAATACCCTAGAATAAAATTTGTCGATTTACAAAAAAAGAAAGAAAAAAGATGAAGTATAAGGTGCATTGAGCTTTGGTGAAGATTGTGCTTCTGTGTGGGATTGTTATCCTTTTTCTGTTACTGTCCTAAAACATTCAGCATCAAATGGCGTGATTGTGTGTAATTTTGTTGTATGAAGTTTGAACTTTGAATAATAAAAAAATCTCCAGTTTTTTTCTTTTCTTTTTTCTAGCGCAAAGTTTGAACTGTATTTTCTCTACCTTTATCATCCTGATATCTGTAAACTATCGGTGTCGTGTAAGAATTAGTCTTTGCACCTGGACGATTTCTAAGAATTAGTCTTTGAACCTGGACGATTTCTAAATCGTAATTAAGAGGTGTTTAAATGAGAGTATACAAATGTTATAAGGCCTACTTCCAGCTTAAGCTGTCTAGGAGAGATTTTGAGAGAGAGAGAGTGAAGTATAGAGTTTATAAAACTTCTTTAATCTTCTTGGACAAGTTCAAGATCACAAAATATTGTCGACTGGACTGAGACTAATAAATAAAAGCTCATGCACTTGAGAACTCTCCAACACTAAATCAAAACCCCATGACTCTCAGATCCATAAATAAATTATTAACCCATGTCTGCCACGTCGTAAGATCGACAAATCAAATAATCCTGAATCAATCTTAAACAAAATAATTCCCCCATTCCATCTCATAAGACATTGATATCTACCTACTAATTTAAAAGATGGACCCAATGATGCCCTATCTGCAAAGGCATCCCTCAAATTCAAGTTACACGTAATATTTATGGTTCTACTTTTATCCTTGATAGAGGGTTAAGGTGACAACTTTATCTCTTTTTTCTTTCTTCTTTGAAAAGAAGAGGGAGACCACAAACCATATTTGCTCTATAAAGAAGGGGGCACTAGGTTGGCCATAGTATATATATATGGTTTTTGGTCTAAATAAAGTTTAGGGGTTTACATTATAGTGACATACTTTGTAGATGTCGATGTGCAACCACCGGTGCGCGCATTATGAGTATCTACAATTGACTAAATAAAAAGTTGTATCTAAAGTCACAAAATATGTCCCCACTATGTGCTTATAATAACAAGTGTAGGATATCGAATGGCCTACCCTAAAAAAGAAAAGTTCCGATTGCTTTTAGAATCATCTACTTTAGATACTTGACAAAGTCGTAAAAGCATCCCGGTTAGAATTTCATACATTCCATGAACTTCATCAGATTTAGATGAGTTTTAACATTCTACTTGGTATCCTGAAAATAGCTCTTTCGGTTTATTTTCAGTGATCCTGCAGTTGTTAACCATTAGATTCAGTTAACTGCAAAAAATTTCCATTGTGAATGTTTTCGATATATCAAACAGAGAGAAAATGTTTTCTTAATTTTCGAGAGATTTTGTAGCACCAAACCATTTTGGTGAACTTTTATTTCGAAAATGATTATTTGAAAAAAAAAAGTTGGAGGAAAGTTTTGAAATTAAAGCGCGCCGGGGGGAGAGCTTGTAGCGTTTACACGTGTCCCTCATGCAGAAGCTTTATTTGAGGCGGACATCACGGAAGAGATATAGGCGAGTAATAAAAAAGTAGTTGAGAGAAGGAACAATTATTCTCTTCATTATCTCTTACAACGAGAATATCTCGCTATTACAATTTAATAAATTGAGCTTACATTCAATTTATCGTAATACGATATATTGATCGATTAGTCCAAAGGACATTCAAACAAACAGACCACCACCAAATGAGATGTTTGAGATTTCCGAAGTTTCATTTTGGCAATGGCCGCCTTGAGAAAATGGAGTATTTTTGCGTAGGTCTAGGACGGTTTTGGGGTCGGGAGGCCTACAATAAAGGCATTTTTCATTTGCGCGTTGAGCTATATAGGAAATCTTTCGTGCTGGGCTAGCTAACACAATTAGCTTCGCTGCTGCTTAAAATTCTTAATTTTTTGTCAGTCTACTTCCTTACCAAAGCCTTCTTCCTCACATCTTTCTATCTTTATATCGTTCGCATTTTCATTTACACTAAAACCTCGATAAACTATTTATTACTCAAAAAGTAGTTTTAATTAATAGATTTTACATAGTCCTAAATGATGTTATCAGAGTTGCCAAATAAACCAAAAGTTGGTTACATATCGCGAGATACAAGAAATCGAGTAATAATTAAGCTAAATTTATTACTTAATTAATCCAACAAAAAATTATTATTAATTCTCACTACTTCTAGACTCTAGAGAGAGAGAGACCTTCGTTGCTCTTTCTTCTTTAATTCTTCTCCTGTTGTTGTTGAAGAAACAACAGCTATCAACAACAAAATTCCCAATTCCCAATTTCATCTCATCATCATTCATTAGGGTTTCAATCGCTTCTCTCTCTCATCACCAAATCTTCACGCGGTAACTTTGCCTACCTACTTGCCCAATTACACTCAATTGCGTTTCTGATTGATTTAGTTGATATTGTGTCCGATCGGTCTGTTTCAGCGATTTTTGATGAATTAGGGTTTGAAACGGTTGAGTTTGTGGGAATTTGAGTTGGTTTGGGTGTGGAGGAGTTGAAATGGATTCGGCGAGGAGTTGGTTTAAGAAATTTCAGCCGCGCGATAAAACGAAGAAGAAGGAAGTTGCATGTAGTGGGAAAGAGGGATCGAAGCCGCCTGAAAGCGATGAGTTGCCGTCGAATGTTACCAAGCAGAAGGTTGCAGCGGCGAAACAGTATATTGAGAATCATTATAAGGAGCAAATGAAGAATATTCAGGAACGAAAAGAGCGGTATGGGTTGTTTTGCTTGTATCCTTTTTAATATTGTTTACATGCGCATTTGGGATTTTTAATTTCTAGTATGTTCCAAAGCATTAGAGGTTTTATCTTCTTATTTACTGTAGCTACTAGTTAAATCTAGTGTACACTTGAGTATATGTAGAAGGATTAGAACAAGACGGAGCCATTGAAAGGGAAGGAAGTTTAGGGTTCTATAGGAAAGGGAATGTAGAAATAAGAACGTAGTGAAGTGGGAAAAAACCCATACTGGATGCCGAATTTTTGATCATAACCAACGAGTCATCATTGTGAAACTTGTAGTAATAGTGTTAGTGGGTTACATGTAATTGTGTTTGTTAAGCACTCGTATCTTGATTTCATTAATGAAGTTTATTGCGACTATCTATTGATCATGGTTTAAACTATGAATATATTGTGGTCATAATATCTTGACAGTCGTTTTACCGTGTTTGGAATTTGGAAAATGTGATTAGTTACCCGTTTCTCGTAGTAATTAAAAACAATCAAGTGACGACGAAAGGTTTTCACTTCTCTAGATTGTGGTAGAAATTAATTAAAAAGAAATAATGAAGATGGAGATAAACAACTGTACTTCTATGATTTTCCTTCTCCAAGGATGGCATTACAATGAAAGCAAGTTCATTTTTTTCGTTTGATACGCAGACGCAATGTTCTGGAAAAGAAGTTGGCCGATGCTGATGTGACAAAGGAGGAGCAAAACAACCTACTCAAATACTTAGAGAAGAAGGAAACTGAATACATGCGCTTACAAAGGCATAAAATGGGAGCTGATGATTTTGAATTGTTGACTATGATTGGAAAGGGTGCATTTGGGGAGGTAAGATTTGGTAGATATCACACTCTTTAAAGGTAAATATGTATAAGCTAGAGAAAATGATCAACACTTAAGAGAAGGAGGGGGGGGGGGGGGGGATTCGACCAAAAAAAGTGAGCAAGAAGGGAAAATGCAAAATACAAGACTAAAATGGAAATAGGCCTGAATGAAACACATATTATAAGCTTAGGTAAAATTGGCAGAGTATTACATGGTTATGTACAAGAGTGCACAACTTATATATGTAAGAGAAATTTATAAGTGTATTATTTGCTAGGTAACAACGACACGGATACGGGGTGTCGGAAATGGCATAAAATTGGTAGTACCTTGTAAATAGTGTTGGACACGTGTGTCCGAGTGTCGGACACGTTTTATTTTTTTAAGTGAAGTGTCGTTGTTACCTAGATTATTTGTGAAATATACAGTGCTAACAATGCTTTTACCAATTTGATTTAGCATCTTATCCGTTAAAACTTAGTTTTCTTCTGTGTATAAGCTTTGCAAAGTTTTCATCCCTGCAGGTCAGGGTTTGTAGGGAAAAGAAAAGTGGTCAGGTGTATGCAATGAAGAAGCTTAAGAAATCAGAAATGCTCCGTCGAGGACAGGTTTGCCTTTTTCGAACAAAAAAATTATCTCTATTTGTATTTTTGCGCAATGTTGATTCGATGTTTTGTTGTTCAGGTTGAGCATGTTAAAGCGGAAAGAAATCTACTTGCAGAGGTTGATAGCAATTGCATTGTCAAACTTTACTGTTCTTTCCAAGATGAAGAGTTTTTGTATCTCATTATGGAGTATCTACCTGGTGGAGACATGATGACGTTGCTTATGAGGAAGGATACTTTAACTGAAGATGAGGCCAGGTTTTATGTTGGGGAAACAATTTTGGCTATCGAATCCATTCATAAGCATAACTATATTCACAGGTATGTAGAAAGTTCTTCGCAATAGTTGGATGGTATGTATGTGATATACAGTTGTGCATATACAACATGCCAATTCAAACCTGACTAGAACTCAGGTATCGTTGAGTTTTGGATTTAGCCTATACAAGTTGGACCCCTATGTAAATCCCGGGATTTCTAACTGTTGTCGCTTTTACATTTTTCAGAGATATAAAACCAGATAATCTGTTGCTTGATAAACATGGACATATGAAGCTCTCAGATTTTGGACTTTGTAAACCATTAGATTGTAGTATACTCAAGGAACAAGATTTTGCCATGGGGAATAATGTTAGTGGTCCCTTACGGAGTGATGGACGTCCAAGTGCACCGAAACGCTCCCAGCAGGAGCAATTGCAACATTGGCAGAGAAACAGGAGGATGCTGGTAGGTTCTATTCATTCCTACTACGCCCTACAGAAAAAATATGGATGTACTTTTTTGTCCTTTTCTTTATTCTTTTATGTTCCATTTAATTATTTTTCAAGGTTTGTTGTTATACTAGCTGGTGTACTAATGTACATGCGCCTGCTGCCTTTGATGAAAATAGAGCATTTGATAGAAATCTGTTTGGGCTATAGAGAAATATTTAAAAATACATGTATAAATACATAGACACATGGAAGTGAGTGTCAGATGCAATATTTTTGAGAGCTCCGCAATGCTGCCATTACGTCACACAATCCTACTGAAAAAGATAAATTACATAATTTTTCTTAGTTGCAAAAAATTCGATAGGTCAAATTTTAATAAGTGTTCTTTTTTACGAGTGCTTAAAGTATACATGTAGGATTGAGAGGTTTAACATAATTTATTTATGAGTACTTTAGATTCTTTGGGGGTAAAATCCGGGATAAAGGGTTTGCATAGGAGAAAAATCCAATATGACCTCAAAAGTCCCTTTCTCAAACTTGTCTTCTTCCATTACAATTGGGAAGACTTTCGACGATGATTTTTTCTGAACGATAATTTTATTGTCTCTGTTATACTGTTGTTGTTAGGCCTATTCTACTGTTGGTACACCTGACTATATTGCACCAGAAGTCTTATTGAAGAAGGGATATGGAATGGAATGCGATTGGTAATTAACTTTTGTTTATTTTATTTCATTTCCTATTGGTGTATATTGTCATAGACATTAACCATCAATATCTGTAGGTGGTCACTTGGAGCTATTATGTACGAAATGCTTGTGGGGTATCCACCTTTTTATTCTGACGAACCCATGTCAACTTGTAGGAAGGTAAGCTGGGATATTGATGATTACTGCTCCCTTATATTTTGAATGCAATATGTTTTTTCTTATTATGCTTTTAATATTTTCCTTTTTTGTTATTGTTTCAATCAAGTTACCATAGGGAATTTCTCCACACTTGTAAAATCTTTTTGATATCTTGATGTTTATCTGTTCCTTTTTTTTTTCTGCACCTCCCTTTTTCTCCTTAAGCATGTCTCACATTTAATTTATGTTAGCTGTACTCAGAATATGTGTCTGTTTGTGTATGTCAACAGCCCACCTGAGGTTTGACAGTATCACCATCTTAGCGATTTGGAATTGCATAGTATGAAAGAAAGAAAAAATAAATTTTACATAGTATGAGACTGAGCCCAGAAGCTTGTGAGACTCTGCTCAGCTGTGGTGCCTAAGCATTACACACAATTTTGTTGTAGAGGATAATAGACATGAATCAGGGGGAAGTGAAGGAAATGATCTTCTTAGGTGTCACAATTTCACTAGGTTCTTGGAATTCTCGCCCCATAGTAGGCATCTTAGTGAAAATTTTCAGGGTATTAACATTACTTTTGCTGTACTTCCAGACGATTAAAACTAATGTAAAACTGCCTTAACTAATGAGCCATGTGTGTGTTTATATACAAAGTCTTAATACCATTAATTTACTGAATCGCCATTTATTGACTCCCTTAATTTCTACTTTTGCAGATTGTAAACTGGAGAACTCATTTAAAGTTTCCCGAAGAAGCAAAGCTATCTCCAGAAGCTCAAGATCTTATTAGTAAACTATTATGCAATGTTGAGAAGCGGCTGGGAACAAAAGGCGCTGATGAAATAAAGGTGTTGCCTCTCTTGCTTTTGAATTCTTGATTTTTCTATTATAAGGAGATAGAGGTTGGGGAAATAACCTTGTTTCTTCTGCAATCTTAGGCTCATTCATGGTTTGATGGTCTCCAATGGGATATACTATATCAGATGGAGGCTGCATTTATTCCAGAGGTCAATAATGAGTTGGACACTCAGAATTTTGAGAAGTTCGAGGAGGTATTTATGATTACTTTGTCTACCAATCTTATGAACAACTCTGCTTTGAGGCATGTTTTGTATTTTCTTATATAGTTATTTACTTCTTATGGTTTTATGCTTCAGCCCGAGAGCCAGATTCAAGTTTCATCAAAGTCAGGTCCTTGGAGAAAAGTAAGAACTAATTCTTGCAAATCTAGAGTTTCCATTTCTGTGCTTTCAATCAATATTAGCTACTTTATTTCGGATCCCTCATGTCAATCACCTTCTTGCAGATGCTGTCTTCAAAAGATGCCAATTTTGTGGGTTACACATATAAGAACTTCGAAATTGTCAAAGATCATCAAGTCCCAGGGATTGGTAAGCTCCTCTTCTAATATCAGACTTCTATGATATAGCTTAACTGGGTTCAAAAATCGTCGTATTGGCAAAAGTACGAGTAAGCATTGTTGAATTTCGTGAAGATGAATTATTTTAAGGCATGAAGCGGCGGTATGTGCTAGGAAAAGGCTGTGATAAAGCCAGTAATTGATTTCCTCTTGTACTGCTTTCACCCGCTTACAAAAAAGTCAATAATCAGACATACCGTAAAACTAATATAAAAACAAAATTAAATTGAACATATGGCATTCATTATCTGCATTTTGCGAATTATAGATGATTTTTATATCGTTGTAGCACTTTGACTTGGTTTTGTTAGTAAAAAGTAAAATCCGAACAGTATAGTAGCCCGTAAGTTCAGTAGTCCACACAAGATCCTGGCAGAAAAGTTTAGTGTGATGGTTCACAGAGTATATTAGGATTGTTTATCCTATTGGTAAGTGAAAGAGAACTACTCCTTCCACCTATTCACCCTTACATTTTATGCAATATTCCCATTCTTCAAAAACATTCCACAACCAAAATCTGAGGGTAGAGATGTTTGTCAAAATCGATATTTAAGTATTCGGTGTCCTACTCCTGATGTATCGGACTCATATGGTTTCATACGCGACATTAGGGGGTCATCAAATTCTTCCTAGACACAGTAGAATACTTTCTGCGCTTTTTTATATTTTATGCACTGATTTTATTGTTAATATAATTTCCACTTCTTTCATTATTGGGTAACGGTTTTCATCACATTCTCTCTTTCAGCTGAATTGAAGAAAAAAAGCAACAAAACAAAGAGGCCATCCATCAAATCCCTCTTCGGTAGGCTCTCTCTTCCCACCTTTCCCTTATTCTTTTCATAAAATCAATAGGTGCAGTATTCATGCATACGGCTATGGTTTTCCTTATATTTTACCATGTTTGCTTGAAAAAAAGAAATATCGTTTTAGTGTGGAAGCCTATATTTTCTGCTTTGAGCAATTCCTTCTCTGCTAATAACAAGAGTTGGGTTGTTGAAAGAGTAAAATACTCCCACCCACCCTCTTCTTAACACCATTATTCATCTGTATGTGTTTGTGTTAGTATGGACTGAAAGGTTGTTCAACTTTTCTGTAAAGACAAGACGTTAATGCATCCCTGAGTTTTCCTTTTCTCTTCGAAACTGAAATAAGTGGTGATACCCAAGTGTCCTCTCTCTCACAAGCCTCCTAGCTCAAGTACCTTCTATTCCCAAAGATACGTAGAATTGTAGAAATAATACATTTTTCAGTTATTGCAACTTTGTTTTTTCTTTCTTAATTTAGTATAATTTGTGCATATCACACGGAAATCAGTAGTTGCCTAACATGTAATTTTACGTAAAGAATTTGATGATCGTAAAGGTTCGCCTTTGATCTCTATAACTGCTTTGTATGATGCTACAGATAACGAGTCAGATTATGCGAATCAACAACCTGTCCAGGGGAGCTTTCTCAATCTTTTGCCACCCAAATTCGAAGTCCCTCAGAATAAAGACAATGTGCATAAATCCACTAAAGAACCGAGTACTTTCCGGTAAATATGGGTGTTACACTGTTACTTTACTATTTCAACCTACTTTTGAAGATATATTTGTTCAGCAATAGTTTGGGTTCTACTATAAAATTTAAGAGGGCAAAGCCTGAAGGAATAGCGGGCGACTGGACTTACCAAGTGACAGTTTCAATTTTTTCCCTTGATGTAGTGGAGGCCTTTGTACAATTTTAAGTTAAAAAGTAAATATAAATTCTTTTACGTTTTCTGTTTAGTTTATTTTTCAAGAATGATGTATAGTATTCTGAATAATATTATAATTTATTTACATTTTTTCTCTTCTTATAGAAGTGAATTCTTGAGTATTTTGTTTGTCTGGCAACCCTGTATTAATTGATGCTCTCAGTATGTGATTATCGGACAATGAAATGAGGTTTTCTGTGATAAAAGTGATTTCATTCTTCGTAAATCATCAAAATGTGATAAATTGCTTATTTTTGTGTAAAAGGGCGCTGGTACTGGCCCTCAATTTGGACATTGTTCTTATCCCTGTGCGCAAATTTTAGTTACCAGTCTTATAAAATTGTGTGCGCCTCTTCAGAGAAAGGAGAAAGGAGAAAGAGAAAGGTTAATTTCACATTTCCAACCTTAATATGTCCCTCCCACAATTCCAATATCCCATTGAATACATTACAACAAGAAACATTCAGGATAAAAAAGAGAAAGGTTTATGTCATATTTCCAGATTTACTGAAGTCATTCAAATGGGTAACAACAAAATCTACTTTTGCTTTTGAACTTATACATAACTTCTTTAATAAGTTATCCAACTTGTTTGCTTTCATAGATTTCCACCAATTCTCATTAGCTAATATGGTTGCTGTGTTCAACAAAGAGCTATTTGACTTGGTACCTCATCACTCTCAAACTCAAAGAAGTAATCGAATCTGGTATCCCCAACAGTGTCCTACCCAAACTCGACTTACCGGAACCACTATTGGACCCTCTAATTCCAATAGTTGCTCATTGTAACAATGGTGAAGAAACCCCGGGGAAAAATAAATGTTCAAACGGAGTGTGTCATTACAATTACGGACAAGCTGGAACATGCTCGCAGGGATGAGTCTGCGGCAGACTCATGGACCAAGCTTTGTATTTATCGTATCCCACAGAGTTTACGACATGGGGAGGACAAAGTTTATATGCCACAAATAGTTTCCCTTGGGCCGTCGGAGGGTTTTCCGTGAGATGGAACGGCATAAGTGGCGGTCTCTTCACAAAATCGTTAACCGGACTAATCACGATGCGAAGGCCTACTTGAATTGTGTCAAGGAACTTGAGAAAAAAGCTCGCGCTTGTTATGAAGGTATCATTGCTCTTAGTAGCGAAGAGTTTGTGGAAATGATGGTATTAGACGGGTGTTTTATACTCGAATTTTTCAGAGGAGTTGCCGAGGGGTTTATCAACCTCGGGTACTCTCAAAATGACCCTGTCTTCAACTCATACATTGCGCAACAGAGTTACGAGAAGCCGGTATCAAATTCAAGAAGAGGAAAACGGATCGTTTTTGGGACATAAAATTCAAAAAGGGGGTCCTCCAAATTCCGCGGTTATTAATCCACGACGGTACCAAGTCATTGTTCCTAAATTTGATAGCCTTCGAACAATGCCATCTTGATAGTACGAGCGAGATAACATGTTACATAATTTTCATGGATAACTTGATAAACTCGCACGATGTGAGGTACCTGCATTATCGTGGGATCATCGAACATTGGTTGGGTAGTGACACTGAGGTCGCGGATCTCTTCAATCAATTATGTAAAGAAGTGGTGTTCGATGTTACAAACAGTTATCTTTCGAAAATGTCCGATCAGCTCAATCAGTACTATAACTAACGGTGGAACAAGTGGCACGCTATCCAGAGGCACAACTATTTCAATAACCCGTGGACTATAGTCTCCTTTGTTGCCGCGTTTGTTCTTTTGTTGCTTACTTTTACTCAAACATTTTATGGGGTTTACGGTTATTACCGGCCAACTTAATTACCCCGTTTGCAAGTGTAATAGTCTAATTTCGTAATCCGAACTTAGTCTTTACACCAAAGATAATCAGAACGTTTAGTGTACGATGGGTACTTGCTAACACAAAGTTTAGCGTAGCTATTACAAAGGATGTTCTCACTATATAGTTTTTGAGTGAGAATTTATCCGTCCTTCATCTCGAATTCTCTGGTCTTATTTATAGGTCTTATAATATGATCATTTGACGACCATTATTATTCTTAATGATGGATGTTACAATATAGATTTGATAGTCTTTGAACTGATTGTGTAACGGTCTAATATTTCTGTTTTGTAACGGCTTCATTAATGACGGAGTGCTTGTTGATTCGAGCAATTGATGTAGAGATCAAGTGAATATGTTGATCGAAGATGGATCTTGAGCTCGAGATGCAGAATAAGCCACTACAACTGCCCCCTCTCAGCCAAGAGTACGAGTAGCATTGTGGGCGAGTAGTGTTGGTTGAGAAGCTTTATTAATGTTGTAATTAATACCGGAGACTCATTTCCAATGCGTCTTCATGAATATCTGTTGTGGCTGTTGGGTTTCCTAGAACCAATGGTTATGGTCAAGATTGTTGCATGTGAATTCATTCTGACGTTGGGAATTTGGAAAGTCGGCTTTAATGTTAATTACAGTATAAATAGTACTGTGGTTTGCTGTTTGTGATTAACCAAGTGTTTCTCTGACTTGCTAACCTTATTCTTCTATACCTTGCCTTATGTTGTCTGCGACCTTCCTTCGATTGAGGGGATGGTGACCACTAGACGATATTCTCTGGAGGCTAGGATTCTTGCGAAAGTAGAAGAACTGAGGTTCCGATACTTTGGGAATCAGTCTTTGAGTCTTCCTACGCCAATTCCGGTGAGTCATACCTTCTACGGCATGACATATGAAGAGGTGGTGGAGGACGATCATCATCAAAGGGCACGCTTTCATTATCTGTTGATATCGGAGGAGGAGCGCAAAAATGGACAGCGTCTGCTGGCGGAGGAGGCTGTTATAATTGAACATGCTGTCTGCAGATGTTCGTCCGAGGGAGTCTCGTGGTACCCTGGTGGTGAGTGGGTCCTATCTAAAAAATAGGATTCCTCTTCTTTCTCTGTCACGCGGGATGGTCGGGGTTATGGTGGAGGAGATTTTTCTTCCGCACAATCATCATCCCTTGTCGTGAAGAATATCCTTCTGCGAAGGGTTGGATCAAGCACAGACACCGTTGCGTCCTCAGTGATTTCCTGTTCCTAGATTGCTTGAACCATTCTTGCAGAAGAATAAAGATTGGGAGCATGCTTCAATTTTTCATCTTTAGGTTCTGTTGCTGCTATTTTCTTTTCTTGAAGAAGAGTTTCGGGTTGTGAACTGATGTATTGTAGTTTGTAAAGTAATCTGTAGAATTGTCTGGAAGACTTGTTATCTGTAAAGTATTCTGTAAATTATGAGATGTAAGAAACATTCGAGCTAATGAAAACTTCGTGTTTTTTCAATTTTGTATTGTTGTTCGAACTGATGGTTATATGTCAAGTATACTTGTAAACTGCCATGTTTGGTAAGGGGAATTGAGAACTGAGTAACTCGAGCTGGAGTTAAACTGTGAGGAAGTAAAAAAATGGTAAAAAAGAATTTTGGTCATCTGTTGAAGTGTGACAAACATATGTGCCGAACTAAAAGAGGTATAGTTGGTGCAAGCTGTCAGACATCAAATTGTGATGGGATATTCTTAAACAAAGCAAACTGAAGTGAACCTGGTATGTATATCAGCGAAGCTATGGAGAAGTGAGGTTGAGAAGGGGAAGTTTGAAAATGTAAATGAGGTCGTTTGGTGAATGTTCACAAATAAGTGGCTATCGTGGTCGTACGGATTCATGAGAAGAGACTGGTATGTGCAAGAGTTATTGTTTCGAATTGACTGGAAAATGTCTTGATGAAGGTATGTAAATGATACATGTCTGTGGGTGCTTTTGTTGGAGATACTGCTGGAGGTACTTGAATATTTTGTGCGAATTTCATCTTTGCGGATGTGTCATCTGTACAAAGCAAGCGAATAAGATCTGAGGATATACTTCATAGAATGGAAAGTAATAGCTGTCAAAATATTCTCGGACTTCTGCTGATATTCTTGTTTCCAAAAATGTGTTCTTGTAAAATATATCTTCCCTCAAAATCTGTTGGGGAAACGACTTTAACGGTGTAAATAGATCTTCATGCTGGCTATATAAAATGTTGATTCTTATCTGCTATGCCTTATATCTTGTACAGTACAAGCTTGCTATTGGTGGATTGGAAGTTATCATGGTGAGGACACGTTCTCAGCGTGTTCGTCATGCAGGGGAAGGTAGGTTGAACATCAAAGTGGTTGAACTTCGTGAACATTATTTTTGTCTGTTGCCTTATAATGTCGTGCTACCTGAGTGGCCGTTGAAGTTGGGTGAGTTAGATGATGAAGGTAGGTGTGTAGAGTATGATCATTTTTTCTGGTGTGATGTGTTCCGTGAGTTGCTGCTGGATGCAACTTTGTGAAAAAAAAGCTGTTTGAGAGATCACACGGGACAAACTTGCTGAAGAGGATGAGAGAGCAGCAGGAGGGGAGATAATTTCATGTGGTAAAGCGAATCATCTGGGTTGCTTTAAATGTAACTACATGTGATTGTAAGCTTAAAATAAATAAGTAATCTGTTTGCAGTGCTCTATTTTTTTACCTAATGAATGTAGAATAATACAGATTAAATCTGCGAACTAAAATAAATAAGATCAATGTGTTTGTCTAATTGCTCTTGTGGCAAATATTGTGGATTACAGTTGTCTGATGATAACAGCTAATCAGATAATTTTAAAATTTGAATATTTAGCCATTTTAGGAATAATGTATATTATGGTACTATCTTGATGGAGTATACAAGTAGGGTGATGAATCATTTAGATTGTCTTGGGAAAGAGGGAAGAAATTGTTTAATGGCTGAAAGTAGAGATAGATATGATAACAGTAGATGTTATCACAAAAGTCATGATGATGTTGTGAGATGAAAAGACGTGCATATAGAGGCAGTAGGGGTGAACGACACGTGCCTGAAGGAGCAGTCATTTCATAAACTGAGGGAGAGTATAAAAATGCGTCTCTCTCTCTCTCATAAATTATTTACAATTATAGATAAAGAAAAAAATGGTGTAACCAGTGTCTCTGGAGAGAAGAAACGTTTGAGTTATGAGTATAATCTCATTGAGAAAGGTTTCCATGGTGATAGAACTGTATTGGAGAATCAACGTAATCAATCACGCTATGTGAAAGCTGTTGGCAAAGTAGGAGATTGTGGATCTTCTAGCACAGGTTAGTAAATTTTGTTCCTCTGTTTTGATTGCATTGTCTAGTACTCTGTATATGATGTTGTATGTTCATCGCCTTTGTATGTGATTGATTTGGGGATATCAAATTTGAGAATGTAGGGGCTAAGAAATGATTGCTTGTCTGTATTTTGTTTACTGTTTGCAAAAGCTTTGGGTATGGTAACAAAATCTAGAGAGAGAAAATTGTTTTTTTTTTGGAGAAGAAGAGGGAAAGTTGAAAAGATTTTATGTTGTTTTGGAAGGTTTGAAAATAAATGCCTTGACTGGGTAAGAAGTATACGTGGGGTTTGTTTCTGCTGTGTGTATGGTATAACATGTAATTGTGCAAGTGTTAAATCATAGAGGTAAAGAAAATGATAACAGATTGTGTGTATCTGTAGGTCCAATATGCGTTTAAAAAATATAAAGGCTTCTGAAATAGAATGAAGTGGATGAGAGAAAAAACTAAAGTAGACCGGCCGAACCAGAAATATTTGTCGGTAACTTGCACAAAAGGAATCCCTTGAACGACTGCATGTTTTTCTTGAATATTGAGTGCCATTTGATTTATAATAGCTTGAAGCTTCGCGCCAACAACTACAATTGCATCAATGGACTTAGGAATGCCCAAAAAATTGTCTTCCATCCATTAACATTTAGAAGTAAGAACGCCACAACTGTTGCCCATAAGAGATGACTGATTCCCACACCCACTTTGAAGTCATCTTCTAACGACCTTTTAATATACTTTTGGAAATCAAACTTACTGCCAGGAGCTAAATGAACAGAAATGAATCCATGGAGCATGATCAAGTAGTCAGATTTTACGAATCGACTTGAAAAATTGTTGAAAGAATCAAGCAATATAAAAGAAGAACGGATTCCTTGTCATGAATCCGCTGTGAGATTTCACAAAAGATGTCTCATGAGAGATGAGGTGCTTGACCGGGGAAGACATATCACAATGCCATGTTTAAGCGCCATGTTTGGTCCGCAATAATCAGAGAGACGAGGTGCCAATGGTGGCTGAGAGAAACCCAAAGGAATTGTTCCCACATAAGAATGTAACGGGGAGACACCTGCTAAGCGTGGTGGTAAGAGATTAGCACTCAGAGTAATAGGGAGATGCTGCCATGTCCCCGTCCAAAGTATACTCGACCCTAAGTGAGCGAAACTTCATGATTAAATTGACGAAATTCCAATTACTTATGCCTAAAGAATGGAGCCATTGTGTACCCAAAACAGCGTTGTAATTGCAAGGAAACCCGGTGTTGACAGATTTTGTTGGGTTTTATATCTTCAAAAACCTCTATGTTGTTTCTTTAGTCCCACATTGCTTGGAAGAGTAGTTTGTTTCCTTGATATAACTTTGGTCCTTTATTCTATATGTTGGGCGAGGCCGAGCCAAAAAAATGGGTTTAAAACTTTATTTGGCTCATGGGCCTGGGCCTCAAACTTGGGCCTCTATGGAAGAATTGATTTTGTTAAAACCAATTCTCTTCGACATGGACCAATTTGAACTAAGTCTATTCTATCTAGACCAATTTGGACTGAGTCCATTTGATTTCAACTTGGATCAATTCAAACCAAGTCTATTCGACCTGAAGTTCCCTCAAGACCAATTCGAACTTAGTCTATTTCGACCTGGAGTTCCCAGTAGACCTAATTCTCAATTCGAACCGAGTCTATTTTGAACTGAACTTTTCAGTTTTGAATTTCTCAAACGTAACTGTTTCGTAATTAAGTCTTAAACGTTTCATTTCCGTTTTCGAACGTTTTTGATGACGTGTCTCACCATTAACTCTTGTTACCATTTCGAACTTACTTTATATAAAGAGAAACTGTGCCTCAGTTTTATTAATCCATCGAATACACAGTTCTTCTCTTCTCTTTAAATCATGAGTCTAGAATCCGGAGGATTCTAGACTTGGTTAGAATTGATCCAAGTTGAAATCAAATGGACTCAGTCCAAATTGGTCTAGATAGAATAGACTTAGTTCAAATTGGTCCAGGTCTAAATAGAATTGGTTTTGACAAAATCAATTCTTTCATAGTTCGAGGCCCAAGCCCATGAGCCAAACAAAGTTTTAAACCCATTTTTTTGGCCCGCCCCCACCCAACATTAGTAAATAAAGGACCTAGGTTATATCAAGGAAACAAACTGCTCTTCCAAGCAATGAGGGACTAAAGAAGTCACATATAGTTTTGGAGATATAAAACCCAACATGAACAACTTCCCTATGTTTGTACTGCACCGAAACAACTAGAGTTGAGGAAGAAGTGTTGGACTGAGACACGTGATCTTAGCAGTAGTCCTCCATCTGTTAATGGCAAGGAATTAAAATCAGCAAAGTATTTGAAGTCTCATAAACTGGATTAGAACCCCATCGTTCAGACTGATTTAATGCTTGAAATATTGAAAGATGAAAGAAATGCATTATCTTCTTCATATGAAGAGGAAAAAAACATTGTTGAGGTCAAACGAAGCTCGAACTCGAATTAAAAACTCGAAATCGAAACAAAACTCGAACTCGAAACCGATATGAGCAAAGCCTTCAATTTGTTGGAATTGTTGAGCACTCAAACTAGATCCATGAGCTCGATTCGTTGCTACACCTATAACCTTCGATTGACTGTGACGAATTGAGTGCGAGAAAGACCTGCCATTCTTCGACCTATGTTGACTAATATATTCGTTGGAGCTCGAGTGAACAATTAGTCAGAGCTCAAATGAGAGAAGATACTAGAATATCGACCTTCAAGTTTGTAGATCGAGGTCGTTGATCAGTTGGAGTAACTTATCAATTACACCCAAAAGCTACAACTCCGTATGAAACAAAATCACATCTCTAATCCTCTTCTTATCGATTACATCCTGTAATGGCCAAATTCTGTAAGCTCGATATGATTAGGAATTAGCTATCACACCAATGAACCTGTAACAATACTCTACTAGAAAGTAAGAAATGGAAACATGTGTTTTAAGCGTGAAAAACCACTAAACAGGTTAAAAAACCACGACCTCGTATGGAAGATTTTTGTAAAAATATCTTTATTGCTTTGAGTGAATTTTTTTATTACAAGTGATCTCTAAGATATATAAATGTTTTTAGTCTCGTAAATAAAAAGTTTAAGTAATTTTTTCGGTCCCTGTCTCTTCTGGAACTTTTATCTTATATAGGCTTTTCCCACAGCTCTTCGTCATGCTGGAATACGTCTTCCGAATAATATGGTTACTGGTGGTTAACTGAATAACTGATGAGTTCGTGGGAGACAGGTGTCTTTGACTGGATGACGTCTCCCGGGTTTAGCTCGATCCACACTCTTGAGAAGTTTGTGAGTCTGGTTAGAATATTAACTGGAGTGTTAAGTGCTAAAATTGCTTGAGCTTGGGATGAAGGTAATTTGAGCTGGATGGGCTCGACTTTGTGTGAGATCGAGGGATAAGTATCTACAATTGCCCCCTCACAACTGAAGTCACGAGTGGCTTTGGTTGTGAAAGAAATGGCTAAAAGTTTGAAAATTAAAACGGTGTAATGATGGCTTTTGACTGTTTTGTTGAAGTTACTTGATATTGGGAAGTAATAGGTATTAAATGATGATGCGGATGTATGTGATGGTTGAGTTTTTAATAGTCGCATCCGTAATGAATGATGACGCTTGAGAAAGCGTACCTGTACAATAAATTTAGGGTGATATAAAGAGTACCTGTAGAAAATCTTTGAAGCAATTCTTGCATGCGTAACTTCCTCTGAGATGGTGAAAACTCAGAGGATGGTTCTTGAAGAGAGGATTGCGTCTGAAATACTGAGGTTGAAGTTGAAATACTTTGGTGACCACTCCTTGGAAATGGCGATACCCGCCTCTGTCCCTCTGACGTACCAAGGTTTATCGGGAGAGGAAGCGGTTGAAGCTGAGGAAGATTTCTACTATAAGTGGAGATTTCATGTCTTCGTCTTGACCGGCGAAGAACGTTGGGCCTGTCTCCGCACCCTTACAGAAGATAGGGTTAGGGCTTCATATGCAGGGAAAGGTGTATTTATGGGGCAGATATGCTGATTTCTTGTGCTGTCATGGATTATAAGGTTAGGCCCTGTTCATCCCAACCAACTCTTCGGTGATGGTGGTTATAGAAGAGGCGGTGATGGCAGTGGAGGAGGAGGAGGACGAGAAGTGGAATTCTGCTGACGTATTTCCATCGTGTTATTTAAGCTTAAAAGACCTTTATCTTGTTTTGTGGTAGCCAACACTGAGTTTACTGCTTGCATAGTTTTTGCTTGGAGTTTGACTGGGCTTCAACCGAGCCATGTGAGGAAAGATCTTTGTTGGTTCCACTGTCTTCTTTGCATCAAGGTGAAGAATCACTGAATTAGAAGAACTGGAAGACATGATACCTCGGCGTGCCTGAATGACCTGTAACTTTTAACAAATAGGGAAAACTTGTTATCTATAAAGTACCTAGAGTTTGGTACTGGATGGTTAACGTTCCGTTATACCCATGAGGTCGATGTGGAAAAAACTTGTTATCTGTAAATCGTATGTAATATCTTTGATATGAATAAAAGTTGATATTTACTAAACTGTGTATAGAAAGATTTATTTGCACCGAACTGAATTGTGTGTGTGTTGGTTGAATAATTGTTGATAAGTGATGAAACTATATTGTAATGTTGCTCGAACCGAGATGAATATGTGTCGACAATTTTGTGCTGATATGAATGATTTATCTTTAAAAGGTGAGGGAGAGAATTTGCAGGAAATATGTAAACTCGAGCTGTTACAGGTTGAGTGTAGAATCTAATGTCTGTACTAGTGAGGGGATAAGTTCTAATAATTATTCAAAGATCTTGGGTTCCTGTTGCGAGATAAAAGATAAAAATGACGTATTTGGAGGGGAAAGGGAGTGAGAAACGTATAAATATGGGTAGGATGAAAGAAAAATGGAGGAGAGATTAGGATGGGTCGATCTCAAAAAAAAATTGTCTTGCCGTGGAAAGACGATTGTTTATAAAGATTTTCGAAGCATATGAGAGGATATTTGGTTTGTTTGATTACGATGCTGAGCTACTGGGAATGAATATGAGCTTGAAGGTTAGATGTAAGGAATAGGAAGCTGGAGAACGATCCTCATTTTTTAGAGGTGGGTTGGTGGGGGATTAAGTGGATCGAAAGTAGTTGGCTGGTTTGTTTGCTGAAGTTTGAGATTGAATTTGAACATATGCAGATTGACGAATAATGAAATTAGATGATATTTGGTTGAGGTTACCAAGGCTATGATGGATGTTGTGTGAAGTGTGTCTTATGAATACTACCATTGTTTTGAATGTAACAAAAATAATATAAGTCAATCGAATCCTTTATAGGGGCGAATATGTTTTGAGACTGTTTTAGCAAACATTTTGAATAATTTTGAACATTTGTACAGTTTAGAAAATGACGTTAATCACTATAAGTATGCTAAACAAGGATAGAGAAACAAAAATATGAAAATGCAGAAGCTTATAGTTTTGTTTGTATGTAGAAAGAAAATATAACTCTGACGTCGTACAGAGTGAGTCATCATGAGTATGGGAATGTCAGGAAAAGATATAGAAATAGGGAGGAAAAATATATTAAAAAATGAGGGGAGTTGTAATGATGGGAATATTGTTTTATCAAAAAGGTACAAGGCGTCTGACATGGAGAGTTGAAAGGACTGCTCGGTTCTAGAATCGAGGATGGTTCGTGCGATGAGCAATAAATGCCAGTCACTGGAGAGAGAAAGGATAAATAATGGTTCTTCATCTCCAAGCAAATGTTTTACAGGTTCAAAAAATTTGGAGAGCACTCAGAGAAAGAGACAAAAAATCTGGGGATAAACGGTTGTAGAGGGCGAAAGATTCTGGATCTCGTAGGTGGCAATACAGAAGCGTTGAGAGGGGAAAACTTGACTCCACTACCAATTCTCATTCAGATACTGAAGGTTAGTAGAGATATATGTTGAGGTATTTCTATATGTTAAAGATATATGTTTATACATACACGATTGATCAGAGATATATGTTTAAGATAAATATATATATATATATATACATAGATGGAAGAATGATAAATACCTTAACCTGTTTGTAGGTCAAGCGTAAGAGGCATCTGTGTAGGTCGAAAACATGCCTGCAGAATTTATTTTTAAGATGGGTAGTTCATCTGTTAATGAGGTATCGACCTCTGGTCGGACGAATGAGTCTGATAATAAAGGGGAAGTAGGATTAGAACTATTCCCGGGTTTTCCTGGTCAATTGGTATCTTATCCTCCGGGTTCTGATGCCTTTAGAGAGTTTTGTAAAGCTAAGGCGGCTGTAGGAGGGAAGTGGGGCAATTGTGTAGAGTTTGTCGGCAGGCAGTTTAGGGGTTGTATGGTTGCAGAGGGTGAAAAGTATTTTTATCTGTTGGCAGATTTAGAAGTGGAAAAATGAGATAGGGGTATAGATTAATCGATCTCGTTAGAGTATTTTGATGGGGATGTCCGCAGTGACCTCTCGGAGGGTTTTCTGTGTTACCTATCTCAATTAAAGTACGGGTTGAGCATTCCCCTCACCAATTTGGCGAAGGGGATCATGAATGCAATTGGGGCATGTCTTGTTCAATTGAACGGGAACATGTGGGAGGTAATAACCGTATGTGACCATCTGAATGAAAGATGGGAAAGGGAGGAAAAAGTGAGAAGGATAACTCCTGAGGACGTTTTGCAGTTTTATGGGGTGAAGAATTTTAAAGCCAGTGGGGGATCATATTTTTGTGCGAGTGCAACTCGGCTTAGTTTTTTCGATCTGAATTCGGCAGGTCGAACCTGGAATGATAACCTCATATGGGTGAAGGGTAATTACCTTCATAGAGATGACGAAGAACCTCTGTATCTTCGGTTTAGAATTATAAAACAAAGTAAGTATAGATATGCATAGATAAAATTATCGTTACATTTTGTTGAAAATTGTAGTTAATAGTAAAAATGTGTTATTGCAGGTGTGAAGTCTATAGTGGAAAGGAAAAAATCCCTGTTGGACGAAGTTGCAGAGGAGGAGACTGAATTCAAACTTGTGTTGAAGGGACTCGGCCTGAGTAGGAAAAAGAGGGTTGATAGTAAGTCGCACAAGGTTAGGAAGGCCCAGTCTACCAGGTCGATGGCGGGGGTCGATGAAGGAAAAAAGCAAATAATTGGTAAGGAGGTTCAAACTAATTTGTCCAAGACTTCTTGATCGGGTAGCTCGGCTCAACCGAATCTCACGACGAGCAAGATAGCTTAAAAATATCCGAAAAAATGGATGTTAAAGTCTTTGCCAGCCTCGGGCACCACAAAAAGTGGTGAGGTCCCAACAGAGAAGAGGAGGAGGGTCGAATCCTCTGGGGAGAAGATCATTGAGGTGCGACCTGCTACGGTGGATGATCTTAGGGAGGTCGAGGAAAGGGTCAGGTTGGCGGCTCTCCATGGAGAAGAAGATACCAGCAAAAATGGTAAGTTTTATTTATTGGGAAATAGTTGTTTTATGGGTTTCGAGCTAATCACTTAGATTGATTTGTTTTATGTAGGTCGCTCGTCTCGTGAAGGGGATTTGGCTCTGTATTGAAGAAGAAAAATCCGAGCAGAAGAAGGCAAAGAGCGAGCTGGAGAAAGCTCCAGCTCGAGCCAAGATTGAAGCCATGAAGGAAGTTAGGCAGCTGAAGGCCACTCATGTCGCGGTAATCGGCCAGCTACAGGTCGAGGCAAAGGTTAATCTAGACAAGATGGTTGAGGAGCATGACAGGCTGGGTCGTCACTAGATGCTGAAGGGTTATTCCGAGTAGGAGGTGGATGCCATTAAGGCTGACACCTATATTGAGGAAGAAGAGGAGGAAGCTGAAGTGGTAGGGGTTGTGGACGGTTTGGATGGTGTCTCCCGCCAGATAGTGCTTGACAACCAGGGGGATGATGTTGAACTCCCAGAGGGTGGTAGCGAGAAGGTAGGGTAGACACACATTTTGTATAAGTGTTTGTAAGTTGTTTAAATTGTGTATGAGGATGAAACTTCTGTAGATTGACTTTATTTATAAACCTTTTGTAGGTAGTTAGAGAGATGAGTCTCAAAATATATGACCTAGAGTCTGGACTTGCCAGAGAAAGAGAGACCTCTAAAGCCTTGCTATCTGCGCAAGCGGAGCTGCAGGTTAGATTGGAATAGGTTTTTCGATTTTGGTGTTAGACCAACGTTAAGTTATCCAGTAAATAAGGTAGAAATGCATGGCAAAAATCTAACTCTATAAAGAATAATATATCAAAAGTATGTACCTTGTACGCCGAAAGAATATTCATGAAGTGTTCATCTGAGAATGACCTCCAAACTTTTAGTCTAAAATTATTTGGAAACAGATGTTTAGAAATCACATAGTGTCTCTTAGAAATGTAGTATGTATATATTCAAATGAATCGACCTGTACTTAAACTTGTTATATTCCCCAGGTCGAATTAGATTCATCTCGCTCACGTGAGGATAACGTACTCATGTGTAATCAGGAATTTGTGGACCAGTTCGATAGGATGAAGGAGGCGAACGAGAGTAGGGAAGATCAACACGTAAAAACATATTTCAGACTTGTGAATTTGACCCAGGCCCTTTCCGACCTGACTCTTCAGGTCGAAGAGAAAGATGCCGAGATCAATAAGGGATTAAAAGAACTATCTGAGGTAACAGACCGCACTGAGATGCTTCAACATCAAGTTGACGTGTTGGCTATGAAGGGTAGGCAGGCCGACACGGCTCAATACCGTGTTCAGGCACTTGAATAGTCGGAGAAACAATTTTGTTCTGATCTCCAGAAATGTAGGAACGAGATGGAGCGAATGAGACAAAAATTTGTTGAGAAAGACGACGAGCTAAGGGTTGCCCGAGAAAATCTATCAGCTTCGAAAGCCGCAGCTGAACAATTGTAAATAGCTCTACCTGCCAAGAACATGGAATTTTGGGAAATGCAACGAAGGTGCGACGATTTAAACGAGAGTATTGCACGCCTTAAGGCCGAACTGGCATAAGCCCTTGTGCGTGCCCAGAAAGCTGAGGCTAGAGAGCATTCAGGGAGAAGCAGAACTGAGGTTAAGACTTCTCTAGTTCGAGGGGATGTAGTTAGTCTCTCAGGTAAAATTAGAGAGCTAGAGAATGACGTATCTCAAATTCAAGGGCATGTTCAGAAGGGAAATGCAAATTTAAGAGACTGCCAACATAAGTTGGATGTTGTTCTTATTAGGGAGAAAGTTCTAGAAGGAGAGATCAAAGCAAAGGAATCGTTGGTGAAGAGGAAAGAAGAATTATTGAAAGATCTTATGGCTAGGGACGAGTTAAACGTAGAAATTGGGAGACTTCGTGCTCGTGTAGTAGACTTAGAAGCCCTGAACCTATCTGAGTCAGCGAAGTATATTGCCAAGCTGGAAGAAGATGCAATCTATCATAATAAGGTTGATGTAGAAATAATTGAATGGAAGAATGATTACGCTAGGTTAAAGTCACACTTCGAGAGGATGAAGGCAAGATTTGCAACAATGGTAGTACCTGATGCATCTCGATCTGACCTGTTAAGGGTGATCGTTGCATATTTTGTAGAGGAAGTAAAAAAACTTGAGTTAGAATGAGATACCTTGTTCAAAACTCTGCTAGATAAGGGGTGCATCTGTGGAGCTAAGATAGATCGAGGGGACTCTCTGGGCGTCATGGAGACCCAACTGGGAACTCGAACTGTTGAATCAATAGAACAAGGTAGAGCTGTTGTGGCCCGCGAATTAAAAGATTGACCTCTTGATGTGTGGAGAATCGCTGCTGACACTCCACCAACAGAAAAGAATCCTCTGTAATATGAATTTGACCTAAAAATAAATAGTATCTATCGCAAACACATTAAAATAGATGAAAGCTAGTATGACCATTGCTTTATCTTGTGTCTGGTGGTGTCTTTGATATAAAACAAATTTTTATATTCATTTTAATCACAGAGATAAGTTGAGCTAAACCAAATTGAAACTTGATTTGAACTATATAAATATCACAGACATATTGAAAGAGATGAAAACTAGTATGACTTTTGCTTTATCTTATTCCCGGCTTAGTCTTTGATGTGAAATAAGTTCTTATACTTGTTATAATGGCAGATATGTAAAGATTCAGCTGAACCAAATATTATCCTTGATCCAAACAAGTTGTAAAAGATGAAAGCTAGTATTACCTTTGCCTTATCTCTTGTTTGGCTGAGTCTTTGCTGTAAAACCAGTCTTTACACTTGTCACAATCACAGAGATATAAAGATTCAGCTGAACCAAGTGTTATCCTTAATTCAGCCTACTGAAATGATCCAAACAAGTTGTAAAAGATGAAGGCTAGTATTACTTTTGCCTTATCTCTTGTTTGGCTGAGTCTTTGCTGTGAAACTAATTTTTACACTGTCACAATCGTAGAGATGTAGTAACAGAAGCCAATCAAGTGATATCCTTGATTGAACTTAGAAAAGATTGATTGTAAGCTTGTATTATCTGTGCTTGAATTTGTAAAATGTGGATGAATATTTGTGAAGAGAATGACACTGTTTAAACAAAACTTTCATTGATAAGTTCAGAATTTACATTGGAAGGAGATAAGACTCTCACTTTTGGAATTGAAAAACAAAAAATGAACAATGGAAATGGAGTAGTAAGATGCCTAACGATAGTACCGTTTCAGTTATCTAATGTTCCAAGGATTTAAAATGAAGATTCCCTCTTCTGTCATGAGATAGTATGATCCCAGGCCCGAGAGACCTGCAATAATGAATGAACCCTCCTAATTGTCGACTAATTTTCTAGCATGATGCTCTTTGCAATGTTGAGGAATTTTTCTGAGGATGAGATCTTTTATTTGGAAAGTACGGCTCTTGACTCGGTTATTGTATGATCTGGCAAGCATATGATGATATCGGCCTAGGTTAGCGATGACGCATTCCCTGGTCTCATCGATCATGTTGAGGTTGCAAGCCAATTCGAACTCATTCTCCTCGTCAGTCAACTTATGATCACAAACTAGATGATGATATTCAGAAGGAATGGCAGCCTCAGCGCCATAAGCAAGGAGGAATGGGGTACACCCAGTAGATTGTTGGGGGGTTGTTCGGTAAGCCTACATGACGTGAGGTAGTTCGTGAACCCAATTTCTTTTTTTCTGTGAGTGAAGTTATTTTTTGAGTCCATCCACGATGATATTATTGGTGATTTTGGCTTGGCCATTGCCTTGAGGATAGTATAGATTTGATGGTGAGTGGATGATATTGTGGCGATTTAGGAAGGTGACGACCTTTTCTCCCATGAACTGGGTCTCGTTATTGATACGAATTAGGTGGGGGCACCCGAATCGAGTAATTATGTGGTTCCAGATAAAAGAGAGACCTCTACTTCTCTGGTTCGACATAGTAGAATTGCTTCTACCCATTTTGTAAAGTAATTGGCAGCTACGAGTAGGTAATGGCGATTACCTAGAGAGTTTGGGAATGTGCCAATGAGGTCTAGTGCCCATCTTTTGAATGGCCAGAAAACCTTGCTTGCATGGAGCTCGAGCGCAGGGGCGCGTATCATATTTCCATGTCTTTGGCAGGTTTCGCACCTGTGGGAATACTCTTCTGCTTGCTTGCGCATGCCGGTCCAGAATACTCCTTGAGTTATAGCTCAGTTTGCTAATGATCTACCTGCGGCGTGGGAGCCGCAAGTTCTTTCATGTAATTCACGGAGCAGTTTGTCTACTTTTGACTTCGAGAGGCACTTGAGGTTTGGCCCTGTAACGGAAAGGCGGTAAAGCATACCGTTTTGAGTAATGTAGCACCTCGAGTTATTGATTAGCAGTCGGCGCTCTTTTGGATCTACTGGGAGTGGTCCGTTTCAATTGTTATCGATGCCGAGGTAGGCTAAGAAAGGCTTTTGCCAATCATCGTCTCCCCCTTTATCGCCCCCAGTGTTGTTCGTACATACAGATATGCGATCATTGCTGGGGGTTGAAATGACTTCGATCTGGAGATATCGAGCTTCTACACCCAAGACCCCGGCTAGATATGCCAAGGAATCGGCGTGTCTATTTTTACCTCGAGGAAGATATTTGAGAGTTGCTTTCATAAACTTACTCATCCTATCTGCAACGAGGGTTGCGTATTCGATCATCTTCCCGTTCTTCTTGAATAGCTCAGAATAATGATGAACGATGAGTAATAAATCTGCGTATACTGAGAGTTCAGGGACCTCGAGCTCAAGTGTGAGGTCGAGTCCGTGAATGAGAGCTTCGTACTCGGTGATATTATTTGAGGCCTCAAAATCTAAGCGGATTGATTTCTCAATTTTTTCATTGGAGGGGGTAATCAAAATGATCCCAATTCTTGACTCTGTGGGTCCTGCTGATCCATCTGTGAGAAGCCTCCACCCTGACGTAGTGATCCAGTTAGCTCATTCGTCGAATGGCTTGGGAGCTGGATTTTCAAGCGTGTTTTTGGTAAGGTCCGGGTCGTGCTCCTCCCACTCGGGATCCTCCACTGGAAAATTCGTGAGAAAATTGGCAACGGCCTGAGCTTTTTCAGAATGACGTTGTTCGAACTTGATATCATGTTCTCCCAAACTGATTGACCATTGTTGCACTCTTCGTGACTTCTCTTTTTTGGATACAACTTCCTGAAGTGGGTAGTTCGTCATAACTTTGATTGAATGTGCTTGGAAGTAGTGCTTGAGTTTTTGTGAATTGTAAACATGAGTGATGAGAAGTTTCTCAATTTTAGAGTACCTTGTTTCCGTTGGTATGAGCATTTTACTGATGAAGAAGACTGGTTTCTCTATTTTCCCTTCCAGGCGAATGAGAATTGAGCTGAGAGAAGTATCTGTGACTGCTAGGTAGATTATCAGTTCCTCATTACCTACTGGGGTGCTCATTATAGGAGACCTCCCCAAATAGATTTTGAGATCCTGAAAAGCTGCTTCGCATTCTGGTGTCCATGTGACTTCTGCAGTTGGCTGAACCTTTTCTCGTTTGGTATATCCACAGAGTAATAGGAATAACCAACGGCAGCGGTCTAAAGATTTAGAGACGAAACGGTTGATCGCCGCAATCTTGCCGATGATTTTTTGAATGTCTTTTGTTGTCTTTGGAGAAGGCATGTCGAGGAGAGCCCGAATTTGATCTGGATCGGCCTCAATCTCTTTCTTGCTGATGAGGTGGCCTAGAAAACGGCTAAAATGTACTCCAAATTAACATTTATCAGGGTTGAGACGCATACTGTAAGATCGAAGGATGTTGAATCTTATGTTGAGATCTTAGATATGATTGTCTGACTATACACTTTTGCACAAGAAGTCATTGATGTAAACTTCAATGATTTTTCCCAGGTGTGCTTTGAATATAGCAGTCATCAATCGTTGATATGTAGGACCTACGTTCATGAGCCCGAAGGGCATGATTTTGTAACAATAAAGGCCACTTTCGGTGATAAACGTTGTCTTCTCTTGGTCTTCTTCTAGAAGTAGGATTTGATTATACCCTGTAGCAGCGTCCATCATAGAAAGAAGATTATGGCTTGCTGTAGAATCGATGATCTGATGAATGTTGGAAAGAGGGAAACTGTCTTTTGGAGTATGTTTGTTAAGATTTGTGAAATTTACACAAACTCAAACTTTTCTGTTCTTCTTTGGGAGAGCGACAATGTTGGATATCCAGTCCGGATATTTGGTATTTCGAATGAATCCCACTTTGATCAACTTCTCTATCTCGGTGTTCACTTCATCTCGAAGATGAGGTAAAAGTCGTCGCTTCTTCTGTTTGACCGTAGTGGCGTTGGTATTGATGGCGGCTAACTTGTGGCAAGCCATGGCCGGGCCGACTCTGGGAATTTCTTCGAAAGACCAAGCAAAAATGTCTCGATTGAGTTGTAAGAACTCTACGAGAGCATCCTTCGCATGATGAACCAGCTTGGATCCGATGAACGTACATCTGCTAGGTCCATCAATATTGACATACTCCGTGGGCTCCCTTGTAGGTGATTGATCGTCGACGTGATCACTTTTTTGTAATTCTATGCGGCCAATCTGTCCAAGGTATCTAGGATGACAAAAATAGTATTTTTGCATGCTCATGAGAGTTTTTGACTACCTCTGATCTCATAAATACTATTGTCGTGTTTGAATTAGAGTGTTTGATGATAGGTAGAAGTGATTACTTCCATAATGTGTATCCAGCAGCGGCCTATAATCCCAAGATAGCGAGACTTGGTATTGATGACGTAGAAAATGATGTCGATAGTTGCTGGCCCTGCGGTAATAGGTAAGATAATCTTGCCTACTCGTTCCTCTTTGGAGCCATTGAACCCACTGATGTCTGTGTCAGTCTGAATGACTTGGTCGGCCAAACCCATCTGGTTGATCGTACTCTAAAAAAGAATTTTAATACCGCTTCCAGTATCGATCATCATTGTGTGCATGACAAACTATTTCATCTTGAGCATTATGACTAACGCATCATGATGTAAAAATTTGACATGGCTAGTATCGCGATCCTCGAAAGAGATTCCAATTCGGCGATATCTCGAAACGGGAAGAAGTTTGGCTTCTTTGTCTTGAGGTGTAAGATCAAAGCATCCCGAGAACCTTCGGCGCTTTGATCGGTTAGAATTGATGATCTGGTTGATTTCGATCATGTTGCTGAGGTGCATGTAGTAGAGATACTTCTCCTCGGCTTTATCGTTGACCTGAACGACTTCAAGTTGCTTCTTATAGTTGCCATCTTGGTATGACTTCAGGCTAGCAATGTATTTAAGTATCTGCCCTTCCTAGAAAATGACCTCGAGCATCTGCTGTAGAGCATAACAATTGTCAGTAGAATGATGATTTACCTTATGGTGTAGGCAAAAAGGTCAATTCTCGATGGGCTCCAGTGGTTGAGAGGCGCGGTAGAGCGTGTCTTTCAACGGCAGTGAAAAAATTGTGGAGATTCGGACGTTTGTTTGGCGGACCGCTTCACTGAGGGTATCCAGCGTTACCCTTGGTGCGTTTCTGATCTCCCTATTCTTCCTTAGACTCGCTGGTGTAATCTGCAGGTGGTGCTTTAGCGGAGAGGAAAAATTTTGTAGACTTTTGTCACTCAGACATCATCCTCTCCAAGTCGACGTAACCGTTGATTTTGGCGATCATCTCCTCCAACGTCGCGGGTTTGTTAAGGAAGAGGTATTCTTTGGCCTCACAATCGAGCCGAAGAGCATTTGTGAAAGCGGTAGCGGTTATTTTTTTGGTCGAGGTTATCCACCTTTCTCACGAGCTCTAGGAATTTCTTTGAAAAATCCTCAAGCTTTTCTCCATGTGACTGCTTAAGATCGATAAGAGAATACAAGTTCTCCTCTTTGTCTCTGTTATGAGCATATGTCTTGATGAACTGCTTCTGCAGCTAATCAAACGTGTAGATAGATTCCTCAGGAAGAGAATGGAACCAACGGAGTGGCTCCTCCTGTAAACTTGTGGTGAACAGGCGATAGAGAATGTGGTTAAGATTGGAGTACAACCCCAATGAATCACGGTATTGCTGAATATACTCCTTCAGGTCAATACCTTTGTACTTGTGAATTTGGGGAGTATGGAAACCTTTCGGTATTTCCATATCGAATAGCTCTTTAGCGATCGGACTTCCTTGTAACTTCGTAGTATTGCCGGTAGTACCTAGAACTTGTGCCTCGATCAACTCCTTAATTCATTAGTCCATGTGTTCTTTTGTGACGTAATGACGTCCAGGTTGAGTCGCTGGACGTGCTGGTAGGGGATGATGAGTTCCCGTACCTTCACTCAAGTGATCTCGTACTGAAACTTGGTGTAGAGGTTGCTGGTCTTCCTCCTGACGGATGGGAATCTGGTGACCTCGGCCGACTTCAGATTGGACTTCCCCCACCAAATGGATGGAGGGTTGCAGTCCGTGTGCTAGATTTGGAAATGGCCTTACTCGCGGCTCCCCGAGGTCCCAATATTTCCCTTGCAAAAATGCGAGAGGCCTCTAGAAGTTGATCATGATCCCTGGCTGGAGGAGCCGGCTGAGTATTTTGCAGAGCCTCGAGTGCAGTCTGCATCGTCATTATCTGATCTTCGTGTCATTTGAGAGCTGTCAAACGAACCTGTCATTCTGCATCGAGCTCTTTCTCTCGGAGCTCGCGATCCTTTGTCAATTAAAGTTCAAACTCGGTGCATTTCTCTGTCTCTGCGTGGAGATTCGCCTGTAACTCGGCGAGTTTCCCCGGATCCACAGAAATTTCGAGCTGAGTTCCTGCGGCTTGACGTCTGAAAAAAACCATAATTGAAAATTATAATGAAAGACTGCCTTAGGGAATTGTGGAAATACAATCTATCCCACAGACGGCGCCAAATGTAATGGCCAAATCCCGTAAGCGTGATATGATTATGAATTAGCTATCACACCAATGAACCTGTAACAATACTCTACTAGAATGTAAGAAATGGAAGCAGGTGTTTTTAGAGTGGAAAACCTCTGAACAGGTAAAAAAACCATGACCTCGCATGAAGGATTTTTGTAAAAGTATCTTTATTGCTTTGAGTGGATTTCTTTATTACAAGTGATCTCTAAGATATATAAATGTTTTTAGTCTCGTAAATAAGAAATTTGAGTAATTTTTTCAGTCCCTGTCTCTTCTAGAACTTTTCTCTTATATAGGCTTTTCCCATAGCTCTTCGTCATGCTGGAACACTTTTTCCAAATAATATGGTTAGTGGTGGTTGACTGAATAACTGATGAGTTCTTGGGAGGCAGGTGTCTTTGACTGGATAACGTCTTTCGGGTTTAGCTCGATCCACGCTCTTGAGTAGTTCGTGGGTCTGGTTAGAATGTTGACTGGAGTGTTAAGTGCTAAAATTGTGTGAACCTGGGATTAAGGTGATTCGAGCTAGATGAGCCCGACTTTGTGTGAGATCGATGGATAAGTCTCTATACAACCAACATCCAAATTTAACAACAACAAGTTTGAATCAAGGAGATAGTAGAGGGAGTAGAATCAACGATGGATAGCCGTGTCACCGAATCAAGATCAGAGAGAGAGAGGTTTTGCCTGATGGTGATGAGATTGATTCGATTATAGGGTTTGTAACCGAACCCTTCATGGACATCAATCACCTTTGATTTTGAATAATGATATTCAATCTAAAAGAAGATATAAGCTGGAGAGCAAAAGAGAGAGAGAGAGAGAGAGTGAAAGGAATAAAAAAAACTCAAATCGTTCCAGTCAATTTGCTTTTTAGCAATCTGTCTCCATTCCCACATAGTGGAAGCGTACTCAGGTTTGTAGAGGGATAATAAGCGGTTTTTGAGATAATGGGTTTGAGACTTCCGAGATACGGACTTAGCCTTTACACCAAATGTGTCAAGAGCATTCAAGAATAATAGACAATAAACAACAAGACTGTTTAACGTGGAAAACCTTTGAACTGGATAAAAATCACGACCTCTCCTGAGGATTTTGAGAAAGAGAAGATCTTATTGAGATTGCTAGTGTATTACAATGAATGATTTATAATATAGGATGATAGAGTAGGAACTTTTCTATGCTGATCATTCAGTCCCTCATCTACAGTTCTCCAGGTCCTCTTATAGGTTCTCTAATATGACCGTTTGATGACCTTAAAGTTCCTTAATAATGGACGTTACAAAGTGAGTGCAAGATATTCTTTGACCAAGTTGTGTAACGTTTCAACCTTTGCTGCTGTATAACGACTCTATTGCTGACTGTGCGCTTCGCGAAGGTCGAACTGTTGGTGTAGAGGTCGAAAGTGATGTCTCAAACTGGGAAAATTTTGACTTTGTCTTTTAGCAGTGTTTCCTGTTTGCTGATGAGATCGATAGTGAGGTTTGAGTCTGAGATACAAAATAAGCTATTACACTTACCTAGCATTTTAGCCACAAACCCCAGATCTTAGACCGGAATAGACCTAGTCATGGCTATTATGTGCGGATAAAAGCTACCATTTTCATATCATTTTAGTAAACTAAGTCGGAGGCGATCCAAAGCCTAGGTTCTTTTCCTTATAATCGTACTGAAAGTTAGTAATTTAGATTTATGTTTTTGTACAAAACCTTTTTATCAAAATTAGTTTAAATTCGTTTATTAGTTAATTAGGAAAACATATTTTTAATACATTTACTCCCCTTGGATTCAACCTCCGCTTACCCTTATTATATTACGACACCCAAAGTTTTGAGCGGGATATTTAAAGACCGAGTTTTTCTCGCATCAATAAGTCATCAACTGACGGTAGGCAAGTGCCGATTGTAGAGTCTTCATCTAAAAGAGACGGCTCAAACAACCTCAAATGCTAGGCGTTAATCACTGAATACATCTTCATGAAATGTGGCAAATCTAATTAAAATGCTTTGTCTTGTCACCAATCTTCTTGAGTATAGTGAACGGACCATAACAGATAGGCTTGAGTTTCTTACCTTCTCCCTTTAGTTGTTCCTTACCCAAATGCAACTAAACTATGTCGTTCTCTTGAAAAATACATTCAACCCAATGTTTGTCGTGTCGAGCCTTATACTTTGCTTGAGTCTTCTTCAATTGTACTTCAACCGCCTCATGAACCTTGTGTAGTGGCATATTTTCGAGAAGGTGAATATTTGCTAATACTTATTCGTAAAGAGAAGGCAATAAAACTAGATAAACAAGATTTTGGGTAGAAAACTCAGTAAAGGCTGAGAAAAACCACGACCTCGAGGATGATTTTGAGGTAAAATCCAGTAAGATGCTAGTTATTACACATTTTGAGTGATATTTAGTTTTTGGAAGTCAGAATAGTGAAAGATTGAGGGTTTTTTAGAATCTATTCTCATTCTGTATTTATGGTCATACAGGCAGTTTTACAAAAGGAAAGAAATAGTCTCCTATTCCGGGGGAGTGGGCGAACTTTGCTGATCTCAAGCAGTTTTCTCTTGACCAGGCTTCTGAAAGGTTTGGGTTTGTTTCATTTCATGTATATAAAGGTTCGTGGTTATCTCAATCGAAGACAGTGACAGGATGAACCAAGAAGGAGGATCTAGGGTTGAAGAATGGAATTGTCGAAGACTGATATTGTCAAAGTCGTTCGAACGAGCTTCGATGTCGTTCGAACGAATGGTCATGTTTCTAAGGTTGAAGACCAATTACTGCAAAGTCGTTCGAACGAGCTTGGATGCCGTTTGAACGACCATTTTCTACCTCCCAGTGATTTTTCCCAAGAGTCCAATTCGTTTGAACGGGTTTGAATGCCGTTCGAACGAGTCTCGAGAAAAGCTGAACATCTATTTAAAGGAAACGTTGTCTCTCTTCTCACTGACTCTCTATTTTTCTTTTCTTTGGCAACAAGTTATTTTTGTGATTGCCAAAATTCCTTTATCAGAGAGACAATTTGACATCAATCAAAACCTAAAAACCTTGAGGTTGATGTGGAGTTAGTTGATCCTACTTCCCACATATTGTTCTAGGGTGATTTAAGAAGGGTATTTCCTGTTATGAGTTCAAGGAGAGTCGTTGAGAGAATGAAGAAGAGTCGTTACGAGAAAGAACAAGAGTCAATGCGAGAACGAAGAAGAGTCGTTGCGGGAACGAAGGAAAGTCGTTGCGAAAACGAAAGTGATAAGGCGTAATGCTTGGATCATAAGAGAGATAATCACGAGGTGGGGTTATCTTGTCTATAAGTGTAATTCAGATTAAACTCTTTATTAATTAGTAGATTTTTGGTTATCGTGTTCATCGACAATGATCTGTAGTTTTTTTCCCGAGTAAGGAGCTTCCACAAGGTGAACAATTACTTGTGTCGTTTAATTCATTGTCTTTACTTTTGATTGTTTCTGTTTAATTCTAGAATCATTGATTGATAAGAATTTTTTTGACCTAATTTCTCAAAATACATCAAGTATTCAATTGGTATCAGAGCGGAATCGCTTGTAGGCTTTATATCCTGAGCGGTGATCATGCTTTTAAGTGCTTGCTTAATTTAATGGATTCCAAAAAATTTGGAGGTCCTATAAATCGTCTACCACTCTTTGATGGCACGAACTTTCCCTACAGGAAGGTTTGAATGATTGCCATCTTGTAATCCATGGGAGAAGATGTTTGGATTGCCATTGAAGATAAATGGGTGCCCCCGACTGTTATGCGGGGTGAGCCAGCAACAGCTATAGAAATTTCTAAACCTAGAAATCAATGGACTAAGGAGGAAAAATAAATATCTGGATATAATTCTAATGGTCTTAATGATATCTTTAATGCGTTGAGCCAAAGTGAGTATAGGCACATCTCCGCGTGTACCACTTCGAAAGAAGCTTGGGATATCTTAATGTGCACTCACGAAGGTGATGATATGGTTAAAGAGAGTAAATTGTAAATGCTCATCTCTCAATTTAAAAATATCTGGATGAGTGAGGATGAACCGTTCGGTGAGTTTTATGCCAGACTGAGGGACATTGTCAATAATAGTACTTCTTTAGGAGCTGGATATACTGATGTTCAAATAGTTCATAAAATTATAAGGTCTCTCCCTAAGAGTTTTAGATCCAGACGTGATGCCATAGAGGAAGCTTAAAATCTTAAAACTATGAAACCTGACACACTTGCTGGAAAATTGTAAACATTTGAAATCGAGATGGAAATGGAAAACCCTAAGAAGAATAAGAGTCTGGCTTTTAAGTCTTCCTCCAACTCTTCGTCTTCTCAGGGAACCAAAAAATTTGACAACTTATATGTCTCTGACGATAATGAGAAATTGGACTTTGATTCACAGATAGTTGTTATAAGCCAATAGTTTAGAAAACTCCTAAAAAAATAGCAATTTGATAAACAAGGGCAAAATGTGAATTACAAGCCACGTCCTCATGACCGTGCTAAGTTGTATGGCAAGCAGACCAATCTTGAACAAGACTTAAATAAAGTTAAATGTTATAGGTGCCACAAGTATGGTCACTATGCTCACAGTTGTCCCACTAAGAGTTCTAATAGTAACCATAAAGCCATGAATATTAAAGTTACTTGGGATGATGATAATGATGAATTTGATACTAATAATGATCATCCCCGAGAATATGAAAATGACAACTATTGTGCGTTTCCTAGTATTAAAAAACTCCAATAATAATTATTCTGACCCTTTTGAGCTAGAAAACTCTATTGAAGATCAGAGTAGTTATGAAAGTAATAATAGTGAAGAATTCAAGCTTGAAGATTTATTTTCTCAACGTGTTTATCAGCTTGAGAAACTTAAGAATGGGAAAGATGTTCTTAATGTCAAACTTGATATTTATGAAAAAGAAAAATATACTGCTGTGGGAAAGTTAAAATTGACTGAAACTGAACTTGAGAAGCTTAAACTTGACTTGACTTCCACTAAGCAGAAAATTTAAGTTTTTCCCCATGGAGCAAAAAATATTGACAAAATGCTAAGTATGAACAAATATGGTACTGACAAAAGGGGACTTGGATTTGATGAGCAAAATGCTAAGTCTACTACACCTCAAATCACCAAGTCTGTCAAAGCTACTCCAGTACCATCTTTGCCCAAACAAAGTGTTACTAATGCTTCTCATTGGCAGACTAAGAAGCCTTCTGTCCTTCGTATGTTTTATTTGTCAGGCTTGTGGCCGAAATGGTCATCTTGCTCCCTATTGTAGATATGTTCTTGAATTCTATGATATGAATGAATTTTCTAGGGAAAAAAGGAAACCCTATCGATCATATGCCCAATCGCTTGCTAATTCATTTTTTGTCCAAAAGTTTTTTAATGGTTTCAGGAATTTGACTCAAGCCACAGAAGGCTGAAGGAAAGTGAGATTCGTTTAGGTTCAGAAGAAGGATCTTCTACCACAATTACGGTGCAATGTTGCAGTAATGGCTCAAAATAAAATGGTGAAGAGCGTGTGCTATGAGACGTTGGTATCAGTGATGAAATATATTTTATCTGATGAGTCCTGGATTAGCACCATTGGTGCCTGTTCCATTGAGAAATCATTCCAGTCATCCTGACTGTTTATGTCGCTATTTTGTGAACATCGTCAGGTATGTGTCGTTTCTCTAATTCGTATTGGTTCTTTCCCCTGATTTATGCATTACAGTCTATCTTAGCTATGCATGTGCATATTCAGGATTTATTTATTTGTCATATATTCATCTAATGCATAAGCTACTTGGTATCACTTATTCATCACTAGTTTCAACTGTTCCTGACTCTAGTTGTAAGTAGAAACCTTGAGGACAAATGTAGAGACTTCGTTACCTAACATTATGTGAGGATCTAACCTTTTGTGCAAGCTTTGAGTGTTATTAAATGAATTTTTCTCACAAAATCTCCCTTTGCTTTTGATCTCATTATTTTCTGCATTTATCAATTGCTGGTGGTGATATCTAATTAGTTTAATAGACCATTCCCTATACTTGATTCGAGATGAAAAAGACATTATGTGAGACCGAAGATATGATAGCAGGCTTATTATTGTTGCACATTTTTGGCCTTCGTCTATGCTGACTCAAAATTATATCCGTTTGTCGCCCTTTTGTGCCTTAAAATATGCCATTCATTTTCTATCCAACTCCTTTTAACCTATTTGTTCTGAGACGGTTAAGTAAAATCCAAGTGATGGAAGGAGGGACAACCCTGTTCTTGCTAGAAGAAGAAGACGACGAAAAAAAAATTGTCGAACGATCATATTACACCCCACTGGAATTTTGGCCCAATAGGCTATTTCGTTTGAACGCTTACATTTTTTGTTCGAACACAATCTGAAAACTCTATTCTTGTTTATGGTTTTCAAGCCACTCCCTTGCCTCGAGATATGAGCAAATGTAACGAGTTTCCCTAGTATATAAAGGGAAATTTAGGGAAGAAGTAGTTTATTCAATGTGCAATTAATGTGAAGAAAGAGGGGGAAAAAGTATTATCTGACGTCTCAGAATGCCAGCAAAACATCTAGTCCGTCATGTCTCTTCCCTTGCCTACATTATAACCTTTTCAAGACCTGTTTGATCTTGAGTTTAGCACAGTCAGTTTAGTGGAGATGAGAGATATAGATTTTCTATTAGTTAATTTGACACCTTCTAAAACAATTGATTTTCTTTCCATGAGATCTTTCAGTAAAATAACGCTGTTTTTTTTTTGGATTGTGAATTTTTAACTCTAGTTTATTCATATTCATATTCATATTTCCTCAGAGTGATATCTAGTAAATTTTTAGTGACTTTGAGTGACCAACCATGAGAGGCCTAATTTGAAACATATTTCCAATATAGTAATCTTCATATCTCTAACTCTCAGGACATTGATTGGACTACACACACACACCAAGTTCTTTTACATTATTTTGTTTATAGATCAATAATATTTTCTATATCATGTATTCGATGTGCTTATAGATTTGACTCTGCATATTTTGAGGGTGAGTGTGTTTGGTAGCCTTTTGTTTATCTCATAAGTCCTGTGTCTTATCTTAAGTTTCATATGGATTATGTTTCCTATCAATGTTTACTGATTACTTGGTTATTTTAGTTTATTTTGGTGCGTTTACCTATTTCCATTATTTCATTCGAACGAGGTTTCGTGTCATTCGAACGACATTTCGATTTGTTCAAAAAATTTAAAGTTCCTTTCTGTTTTGGTTTGTCTGTCTGTCTCATTCGTATCTCCACCTCATACTGTGTTTTTTTTTCTCTATCTATTGATCATTTGGTTTCAATTGAGAAAATGTTTGAGTTTGCTGCTCCTTGCACTTGATGTTCCTTATGTTTGATTACATAAGTTTTCCCATGCAATTTGTGGCAGTTTGTTCGAGGTTTCCCAAAGATGCACCTTGGGTTTAAGTGGTGATTGGGTTGGTGTGAGTTCCTGTGATTGTTGGTTTGTGTTGTTGTTATTGGATTTTACAGATGGTAGAGTTTGGTGTTGACGACTCTGTGGCTTTGAGTTGTGTATTAAAGTGTGTTTTGTTTCTTCCGTGCCAAAAATTGGGGAGAAATGAGTATCCGTGACAGGATAGCACAAGGAAAAGATATTTGATCATGCTTTTCTGGTTTGATACTTTTATGATACATTTTTTATCACGTCTTTCAGTTATTAGAGATTTTTGTAAGTTATTTCCACACGTACCATAAACTAGTTTGCTGAATATGCAGATATTAAATAACAGTTGATTGATATATTTTGGAGTGCAAAAGACGTCATCCGTGGAAGAGGTCCAGAGATTAAACCTGTTAAAGAAAGGGGTGGTATATTTCTAAGGTCTAGGCTGCCTCTGTATTTGGGAAGTACTACAGAGTGATGTTTAGGTCTTAATTTTTATTTTGTCATGAAATAAACCAAAGGGGGAGATTAAAAGGTTTTGGTTTGTTTCATTTCGTGTATATAAAGGTCTGTGGTTATCTCAGTCGAAGACAGTGAGAGGATAAACCAAGAAGGAGGATCTAGGGCTGAAGAATGGAATTGTTGAAGACTGATATTGTCGAAGTTGTTCGAACGAGCTTGGATGCCGTTCGAACGACCATTTTCTACCTCCCTGGAATTTTGGCCCAGGAGTCCAATTCATTCGAACGGGCTTGGATGCCGTTCAAACAAGTCTCGGGAAAAGCTGAACATCTATTTAAAGGAAGCATTCCATCTCTTCTCACTGACTCTCTTTTTCTCTTTTCTTTAGCAACAAGTTATTTTCGTGAGAGGAAATTTTTTTTATCAGAGAGATAATTTGACATCAATCAAAACCTAAAAACCTTAGGGTTGATGTGGAGTTAGTTGATCCTACTTCACACATATTGTTCTAGAGTGATTCAAGAAGGGTGTTCCTTGCTGTGAGTTCAAGGAGAGTCGCTGAGAGAACGAAGAAGAGTCGTTTTGAGAATGAAGAAGAGTCGTTGCGAGAATGAAGGAAAGTCTTTGCGAGAAAGAAAACGATAGGGCGTAATACTTGTATCATAAGAGAGATAATCACGAGGCGGGGTTATCGACTCTGTAAGTGTAATTTATATTAAACTCTTTATTGATTAGTAAATTTTTGGTTGTCGTGTTCATCGACAATGGCCTGTAGTTTTTGTCCCGAGTAAGGAGTTTCCATAGGGTGAACAATTACTTGTGTCGTTTAATTCATTGTCTTTACTTTTGATTGTTTATGTTTAATCCTAGAATCATTGATTGATAGGAATTATTTTGACCTAATTTCTCGAAATACATTAAATACGAGCACATAGATTTTCAGCTTCAACAACTACTTTTGGCAAGTTGAGGACTTATAGTAACTTCTAGAATGATGGCCTTCGATCAGGTACGGTTGTCTTCGACTACACTCTGTTGGCTTACTCTTGTCGAATCTGAGGAATATGCTAATACACCTTGCTCATCCTATCAATGAAATGCTTGAGTCTTCTTCGTGAACCTTTACTTCGATAGGTCAAATTTTAATAAGTGCTCTTTTTTATGAGTGCTTCAAGTATACATGTAGGATTGAGAGGTTTAACATAATTTATTTATCAGTACTTTAGATTCTTTAGGGGTAAAATCCGGGATAAAGGGTTTGCATAAGAGAAAAATCCAATATGACCTCAAAAGTCCCTTTCTCAAACTTGTCTTCTTCCATTACAATTGTGAAGACTTTCGACGATGATTTTATTTTAACTTGTTTATTTTATTTCATTTCCTATTGGTGTATATTGTCATAGACATTAACCATCAATATCTGTAGGCGGTCACTTGGAGCTATTATGCACGAAATGCTTGTGGGGTATCCACCTTTTTATTCTGATGATCCAATGTCAACTTGTAGGAAGGTAAGCTGGGAGATTGATGATTACTACTCCCTTATATTTTGAATGCAATATGTTTTTTCTAATTATGCTTTTAATATTTTCATTTTTTGTTATTGTTTCAATCAAGTTACCATAGGGAATTTCTCCACACTTGTAAAATTCCCTTTCTTTTCTTTCTGCACCTCCCTTTTTCTCCTTAAGCATGTTTCACATTTAATTTATGTTAGCTGTATTCAGAATATGTGTCGGTTTGTGTATGTCAACAGTGTTAGACTATTAGGTTACGGCTCAAAACAGGGGAAGTCGTTCGAACGAGTAGGAAAGTCGTTCGAACGACAGAGTTTGTGTTGAAGTCGCTCGAATGAGTTTTGAAGTCGTTCGAACGAAAAAAGCTCTATTTGTTTGTTTCTAAGTTCGTTTTTAAAGGGGATTTAATCCAAAACGATGGCTTATCTCGTGATGCGTATTTCGGAGATGACCTAATGGAAAATATAGAGTGTAAGTTAAAGGCCTCTGTACAGTAGAAAAGAGTTAGAGAGAAAAAAAGAAGATAAATCTAGGGTTTTGCTCTAGACAGATTTCTTAGGGTTTTTTTTTCTAGGGTTTCTTGTTGGGGATTATCTGTAAGGGTAGAGCTAAGGTTGAGTGATCTTTGCAACTTCTTGCAACCCTAAGTGATAATATATTCGTCGTGCTTATCGGGAGTGGTTTTGATCCTTTAAAGGCTTCCACCTAAATTAAACCTTGTGTATGTTTTGCTAAATCGTATTGTGCTTCCGCATTGCGATTTGTCCCCTCGGTTTCCCAACAAACAACCCACTTGAGATTTGACAATATCACCATCTTAGTGATTTTGAATTGCATAATATGAAAGAAAAAAATTACATAGTATGAGACTGAGCCCAGAATCTTGTGAGATTCTGCTCAACTGTGGTGTCTAAGCATATCACACAATCTTGTAGTAGAGGATAATAGACATGAATAAGGGGGAAGTGAGGGAAATGATCTTCTTAGGTGTCACAATTTCACTAGGTTCTTGGAATCCTGTGCGCAAATTTTTGTTACCAGTCTTATAAAATCGCGTGTGCCTCCTGAGAGAAAGAAGAAAGGTTAATGTCACATTTCCAACCTTAATATGTCCCTCCCACAATTCCAATATCCCATTGAATACATTACAACACGAAAAATTATATGAGTTATCGATCTCATAAACCAGGATAAAAAAATAATGGTTTATGTCATATTTCCAGATTTACATCTTTCCTTCTTTACAGAAGTCATTCAAATGGGCAACAACAAAATCTACTTTTGCTATTAAATTTATACATAACTTCTTTAATATATATTTTTTTTACTAGGCAAGCCGTGTTAAGCATACCCTTGACCGAATATATAGAACGAGTCCGAATTTGCCAACCCTCCTTTACAACCCTCTCTCCTATTGGTATTGGTTGATGATTTGAACAACTCCTAATTTTATTTTATTTTGCTAGGCAAGCCAGGCTAGGCAGACCGGGACAAGATATATAAAAGATATAAGAATGTACAAGGTGGGGACAACTCCTCCTAATCCTCGAAAGGTCAACATGAAGACCTTCCTTAATACTTACACATAACTTCTTTAATAAGTTATCCAACTTGTTTGCTTTCATAGATTTCCACCAATTCTCATTAGCTAATATGGTTGCTGTGTTCAACAAAGAGCTATTTGACTTGGTACCTCATCACTCTCAAACTCAAAGAAGTAATCGAATCTGGTATCCCCAACAGTGTCCTACCCAAACTCGACTTACCAGAACAACTATTGGACCCTCTAATTCCAATAGTTGCCCATTGTAACAATGTTGAAGATACCCCGGGAAAAATAAATGTTCAAACAGAGTGCGTCATTACAATTACGGACAAGCTGGAACATGCTCGTAGGGATGAGTCTGCGGCAGACTCATAGACCAAGCTTTGTATTTATCGTATCCCACAGAGTTTGCGACATGGGGAAGACAAAGTTTATATGCCACAAATAGTTTCCCTTGGGCCGTATCATCACGGTCGGAGGGTTTTCCGTGAGATGGAACGGCATAAGTGGCGGTTTCTTCACAAAATCGTTAACCGGACTAATCACGATGTGAAGGCCTACTTGAATTGTGTCAAGGAACTTGAGAAAAAAGCTCGCGCTTGTTATGAAGGTATCATTGCTCTTAGTAGCGAAGAGTTTGTGGAAATGATGGTATTAGACGGGTGTTTTATACTCGAATTTTTCAGAGGAGTTGCCGAGGGGTTTATCAACCTCGGGTACTCTCAAAATGACCCTGTCTTCGCTATACATGGGTTCATGCACTCGATCCAACGTGACATGATAATGCTCGAGAACCAAATCCCGCTCTGTATATTGGATCATTTACTAGGCCTCCAAATTGGCAAACCTCACCAAAGAGACCTTGTTTCGAAGCTCGCAATGCGATTTTTCGACCCCTTAATGCCTACGGACGAGTCACTTCGGAGGAATGACCAAAAGGAACTGGAGCCGTCTCTAGGACATATTTCTTTCGACCCTTTATTAGACAACGGTGGCCTACATTGTCTCGACGTCTTCCGAAAAAGCCTTTTACGGACTGGCCTAATTTTGCCACCAAGAAAAAAATCCCAAACCTCGCTCACACCAGTTGTTCGGATCGCAGACAAACGGAATTAGCAACTCATACATTCTGTAACAGAGTTACGAGAAGCCGGTATCAAATGCAAGAAGAGGAAAACATATCGTTTTTGGGACATAAAATTCAAAAAGGGGGTCCTCCAAATTCCACGGTTATTGATCCACGACGGTACCAAGGCATTGTTCCTAAATTTGATAGCCTTCGAACAATGCCATCTTGATAGTACGAGCGAGATAACATGTTACATAATTTTCATGGATAACTTGATAAACTCGCACGATGTGAGGTACCTGCATTATTGTAGGATCATCGAACATTGGTTGGGTAGTGACACTGAGGTCGCGGATCTCTTCAATCAGTTATGTAAAGAAGTGGTGTTCGATGTTAGAAACAGTTATCTTTCGAAAATGTCCGATCAGCTCAATCAGTACTATAACAAACGGTGGAACAAGTGGCACGCTATCCTGAGGCACAACTATTTCAATAACCCGTGGTCTATAGTCTCCTTTGTTGCCGCGTTTGTTCTTTTGTTGCTTACTTTTACTCAAACATTTTATGGGGTTTACGGTTATTACCGGCCAACTTAATTACCCCGTTAGCAAGAATCACATATTAATAAAGGAAAAGCTTTCGAGGGCAGCCAAGAAAGAAAAAAATGCCTTTGATTTCTTAGTGGTAATGTTTGTTTTTTTTTCTCGAAGGTTAGTGGTAATGTCTATAAAGTGTTATTTAGGCGGGATCAAAGACAAGCCCCTAGTCCCATCGTTTTGCTTTCGCAGGCTAGAGCTATTTGCTAAAGATTTCTTATAAAATTATGCAATGTTGATTTATTTCTTTCAAGGTTTGATATCATAAATCGTAAATCATCCGAATTTAGATCCAGGCCCTTTTGTTTTAGCAAATTCCAACCGTTTTACATGTCATATTGGGCATAATAAGCCTTTTATCTAGAAAACATTTCCGAACGGCTCCTGACTGATTTGGGGAAAGAGAGATGTGATGGGTTGTTGGGTCCCTCTAGTTGTTTGCCAGTAATGCGTCTGATACGGTCGTTTTGGGTCGAGTCGAAATCTTTTAGAAGTTCTCTTGCAGTACCTACACCTCCAAAGTTTGCGCCAAAAAACTAGTGGAGAAAACCTTCCGTACCTGACCTAGAGGTCTGCATATACCCGTACCCGACTTGATTGATTTGTACACTAGGCCTGCCACTCAACCCACTGCCTGTCTGTCGACACTCCTGGTTGGAAATCTCCTGTAGGAAAGGACGTGATGGATCTATTTGCTTCCGGTCGTCAGCCGCTAGTTCCGCCTGTTGGTGAAGAGAACCGCCTGTTTTCCAATGATTCAGCCGCTCAACTGCACTTTAGATTTGTTCCCCCACTTCGTCTCTCTGTTCACCTCTTCGATGTCGGGTGTGTAATGGGTTTTGTTTGGTGGGGAATATTCCTGTCGGTTCTGCCTCGTCTGTGTGCCTGTATAGAAATGTTTGAATGGGGAAGTGTGGATGTTCTTTGGTGGGTTGATCTGTATATGGGTTCCGAATGGGAATTCAAATTTCGATGTGATGTTGAGTCGGTTTTGTTCTTGCAGAACATGGTCGAATCTTTTGCATAGGGCAAGCGTGTGGGCAATGATGCCGCAGTAGGGGTAGAAACCTTCTAGCCGTTCGTACTTGATAGTGACTCGGGCATCGCCATATTGATGCAGTCTGAAAATAGGAACGGAGAGGACTAGGGGTTTGTCTGTGATCAGGTTAACAAAAATTCTCACAAAACTGGCTTTCTGGGGCTCGGCAGCCTTCAGGTTGTAGTTATCACGCACGTACTCTCCAATTTTGTTTTCGATGAGTTCGAACATAGTTTTATCCAACAAACAACTTGGCAGACCATAGATTTGCACCCAGCATGGGTATCGAGGGAAAGTCAGTTCTGACTGGTAGAGGAGTGGGTCGAAGTGCTGCTGCAGTAAGGAGAAACCATAGACGTTTACCCACAGTGTTGTCAGAATGGTTCGTTGGTCAGTGCTATTTTGTAAATTTGCAATGAAAACCCTAGATTTTTGTTCAAAAGAGAGTGGGGGGAATATGCGGTATGAGTTTTACCCATTCTCTCGTAACACATTCGAGGATCACTTGTTCCTTTATATTGGGTGAGATGGATTTGAAAGCCACTGCAAACTTTCAACTGTTTTGTAACCCTTCCCATTTGGTGTTATCCAGTAGAAGGATGTGTATGGGGTCGTGTCTGGAGCATCCATGCATCATATCCGCAAGTTCTCCGACTCGGTCGTGATTTGATGTAACCGCTTCAACTGGTTCTTCTTCCATATGGGTTTTTGGTGGGGTAAAGGAAGGTTTCTGTTTGTACTCGACTACGAGGGATGGAAAAAATGGGGCCGTGTGAGGGAGATGTTGCGTGCTCTCAAATAAGAAAAACGATGGAGGGTGGTGGGGAGAGAATGACTGGGGGTTGATGAAGTGCGGAGATATACATTGGGGAAGGAGAGAGGCTTTCCTCCTAGGGTAGGAGAGAAGGCAGAGCGAAAGGAAAAACAACAACTACTTGCCTCAAAACAACCCATCCCCACAACAGATAACATTAAAGGCACTCCTCAAGTGGGCCGAAACACAGTGAGGCCCTTCAAAGCACTAGATCCCCCAATTCGCCCACTGGGCCTGGACTTCGAGCCAAGCTCGTCCCTCCCTAAAGCTTACTCTCGGGACTTGGGGGATCTAGGACTTGGGGGATAATCGACCTCACTAATTGTCCATCACTCGAGCCCCTGTTTTTAAACCGACCTCACATAGGCCAAAATGGCCCCAACGTAGACAGAGACCGGCAAACACTCACTACCTTTTCCTGATCCGCCAAACCGTAGGCCCATCATCACACTCTAATGAACGAATCAAGGAAGATAAATCAGATGATGAAACAGAACCACTCGAGCTCAGGTATTTGTCCTTTGATCTAGCTAGTATACGCCAAGTCACAGGGATTTCTTTGGGACAAATAACAGCTTTGGTTGCGACAGCTCCATACAACCCACATCTAGGCGGGGCAAGCTTAAGCATCGCCTCAGGGACTCACACAGCTCAAAGGAGGGTAAGGGGGATTTCGATTACCCCACAAATGTGCGCGTACTCTCGCCCCTTTTAAACTCGCTTCATACTGTATGGCTTTCCTTAGGTGACTAACAAATTGTTTTTCCCTCGTACGCTACTTTAACTGTTTCAAATTTTGAGTGGTGGCAGTACAAACTCCCCGACACCTTTTCACAAGGCCTTCCTCTAGGCAGTGGGGGAAGAAATTACCCATCCCTATTAGGCACGTCAAAACTAATTCCTCACACACATACTAAGGGAAATTTCTTAAGCGTGGCACCTCTCCTTGACAACACCCAAAGTCAGAGCAGACAGCTTGTTCCTTGAAGCTCTCGGCCTTCAGGCAGGTTCTCTCCCGTCGGGACCTTGGGTCCTGGATTCGGCGAACTTGGGGGCGGAAAACCTTGATGGACTTTCAGGAAGCTAGACCCCCTCTCCCTTCCTTCTCTAGAGAGAAAAATAGTGGTCTAGATGCCTTTTGACATAGATTTGTGGGTACCGCACGCTCCCTTGTCATCTCCCCTGGTCACAAGGACTTGAGAAATGTAGCACGCCTTTACAAACCCCGCAGATCAAGGCTACGAGAGGGCGAATCCAAGAGAATCTCTAGACTAAAATTTTATTCACAAAACCATGACCCTATTAGGAGATATACCAACCCCCGGACAATCCAAATTGCGGAAGCGGGCCTGGCACCGGCCCTTGGTTCTAAATGATTGTACTTTCCTGAAACTGTAGGGAGAGCCGGAAGGCCTCTACCCTTAGGGAGCTCGTAGCTCATAAAAAGAAGTTTAACCTGGACATTATCTTTCTCTTTGAAACAAAATCCTCCAACCCTAAATCCCTTCAAAAATTTGATACCCTTGGCTTCGAACACTCTCACGAGGTTAATGCCTCGGATAACCGCATATGAGGTCTTTGGCTCGCCTGGAACCAAAGCATCGACCTCATTGTCCTTTCCTCATCACCTAGAGGGATCGATACCCTTATTCACTCACTTTCTCCAAACTCGACACCAAACTCGGAGCCTGTTCCATGGATGTGCTCCTTCACCTACAGCCCCCCCTGAAGCCCAACACCGTAGTACTTATTGGGCATATATTGGCAGTATGGCTCACTCAATCCTGGTTCCCTGGATTATCCTTGAGGACCTAAACTGTATTATGTATAAAGGGGAAAAATTTGGGAAAATCCATTTCGACAACACGGCCCCCAACCCTCTGGAAGAATTTATTTTTGACACCTCTATGATTGATCTAGGTTTATCAGGCTTCTTGTTCACCTGGTCGAATAAAAGAAAAGGCGGGGATTTAGTCAAGTAACGTCTGGATCGGGCTCTGGTCTCAATTCTGTGGAGAACCACCTTCCCTGACGCCATTATCCAAAACTTACCCATCATTAGCTCTGACCACAGACCTATCATTCTGAACACCAAACCGGTCTCATACTGACTTCCTAAACAATTCTACTTTTAATCCCTATGGACCAAGCATGAGGACTGTCAGGAGATCATCTGGAAAGATCGGTCCAAGGAGCAGGAGGGGTCTCGACCCCTGCGCCTATGCAGGAAGCTCCGATATAACAAAAAAGAGCTCATCGCTTGGATCAAAAGCGTGTTCAACCGCACCCCCAGAAGGATCCAGAACCTTAGGGACCAAATCTATACCATCCAAAAGGAACCCCCGACAGATATTAACACCCACCACGAACAGGACCTTCAGAGGGAGCTAGAAAATAAACTTGATCAAGAAGAGTCCATATAGAGAGACAAATCCAGAGAAACTTGGCTGAGAGAGGGAGACCTCAGCACCAAGTTCTTCCATGTTTCCACCATCTGTCGTAGAAGGAATAACGAAATCAAAAAGGTTCGTAAGCAAGATGGGTCCTGGACTCAAGAGTGGAAAGACATCGGGTACACTTTTATCAAATTCTACGAGGATCTCTTCGTCCCCTCCAACCCGAATCTTAAGGTTAAGGACCTCAAAATTATAGAAAAGTTGATTTCAGATGAGGACAATTGTCAGCTCATAAAGGAACTCACGTTAGAGGAAGTTAAGGAGACATTTTTCTCTATGAACTCCCACAAATTGCCTGGTCCTGACGGCTTTACCCCCCTTTTTTTTACCAAAAATTATGGGAAACCGTGAAGCATGACCTCTATAATGCCACACTCGCATTTTTCCAAACCGGGCATTTGCTTACAGAATTTAATCACACCGACATCACCCTCATACCAAAAAAGAAAAACCTAGAAAACCCTGGACATTACAGACCCATTAGCCTCTACAATGTCAAACTCAAGATTATCACAAAAATCATGGCTTACAGGCTGAAGCCCCACCTAAACAAACTTATCTCCCCTGCCCAAAATGCTTTCATTCCAGTCAAGCAAATCTTTGACAATATCATTATGGCCCAAAAAATCATTAACTCCCTCAAAAAGAAGAAAGGCACCTCTGGTTGCATGGTTGTTTAACTTGATCTTAGAAAAGCCTTTGACAGGGTGGAATTGAGCTTTCTAAATGATACCCTTAAATCCATGTATTTCTGCGAGAAATTGTATGCATGGGTACACCAATGCATCTCTACCTTCGTTCTTTCTTTCAATCTGAACGGTACCTCATAGGGGTTCCTCAAACTGGGAAGAGGCATCAGACAAGGTGACCCCCTCTCCCCCTTCCTCTTCCTCATCTGCTCGGAGGTCCTGTCCAGAATTATCCTTAAAACAGAACTCAAATGAGATATTCACGGCATTAAAACTGCCAAAGGCAGCACCCCTATTTCTCACTTACTCTTTGCAGACGACAGTTTTATTTTTTGTAAAGCCAGCTTGAGAGAAGTAGGCGCCCTCAAAGACGCTCTCGACACCTTCAAAAACGTCTCGGGCCAAGAAATAAACTTGGAAAAATTTTGTATCCTCTTTAGCAAAAATTGTCACCGAAGACACCACAAGCTTATCCAAAAAATCATTCACATCAAGAAAGATTTTACTTGAAAAATAAAACCTTGGAGCTCCGCTTAATTTTGACCGGTCCAAAAACTTCAGCTTCCAAGACATCATATCCCGTGTATCTAACAGGATCTAGGGCTGGAAGGCTAAAAACCTATCCCAAGCCAAAAGACTCACCCTTATAAAATTTGTTAACTCAGCAATCCCGTCCTTCCTTATGTCTGTTTTTCCTTTCACTATCGAAATCTAGAAAAAAAAAATTGGAATCTATGAATGTTAAATTTTTGTGGGGAATAAACAGTGAAGGAAGTTGTAAGACCCACCTTATTAAGTGGAAGAAGATCTATCAGCCAAAAAAATGGGGAGGACTGGGAACTAGAATCGCCCTCACCTACAACCAAGCCCTGATGGCCAAACTATTCTAGCGCATTATTAAAGAGCCTGATCAGATCTGGGCCCACAACATGAAGAAAAAATATACCCCAAAGGAGTCCCCGATGCTCTATACTACCAAAGCCTCTTACTCCTGGAATTAAAAAGGTATCATTAAGGCCAGGAACAGAATTTGGCCTGAAATCGTTTGGCACATTGGAAACTGAGAAAGTGTGGATTGCTAGCTTAAACCCTAGATCCCTGAAATACAATTCGGGAGACCTGTAGGGCCGGCCCCTCCCAATAGAACCTTCCCTAAAGTGGTTGATCTCATATGCACATCCCGTCACATTTGGAAAGTGAATCTGGTTCACTCCCTCTTTCACAAAGACATTGCCGATATCATCCTTACAATCCCTCTCAACAAATACCCAGTTAAGAATGTCCTTAGGTGAAGGAAGGAAAATAATGGTATTCATACGGTTAAATCTGTCTACAAATCCTTCATGCATTAATATTATAGAGACCGTCAATGCTTTAGCAACACAGCACAAGCAAACTTTAACTGGGGCACGGTCTTGAAAATGAACGTACCTTTTCGTATTCAATTCTTTTTTTGGAAAGCGGTCCAGGACGGAATCCCAACATAGATGAACCTGTGGCACGGAGATGAGACATGGGATATCACCTACCCTAGATGCGGAGAAGAAGAGGAAACCACCACGCACGCTCTTTTCTTCTGCACAAACCTAAAAGAGTTCTAGTATGCAGCTGACCTTTCTTTCAGCTTTAACAACTGGGCTTACTCTGATTCAATGTCCAAAGTCCTAAAAATGTTCTCTCAACAGACGGGAGGCAACTCTGACCTCTCCTCCCTGTGGAGGAATATTAACACCATTATGTACATTATTTGGACTAGTAGGAATGAACTAATCTTCAAACAAATTAAGCCAAACCCATCCGAGGTAATAAAAATTACAAAAAAACCTGATAAATTCTACCTTGACCCCAACCTCTACTTGCAAGTCGACTCGTTCAACCCCACCCCAAATCAGGGATGACTGGCATATTGTCACAGTAGATACCTCCTGATCCAACAAAGACTCCCCTGGTGATTCTGGGTTCATTATTAAGACTCACTGCTCTTCTATAATTTGTGGGTTTTGACTCTTCTCGAGCAGCAGACCCAGAAGAGGCAAAGACGATCTCAGTGATCAGGGGAATGGAAGAAGCACTCTACATTGTCCTTGAGAGGGTATTGCTTCTAGCGGACTACCGATGTCTTGTTAGAGCCTTTGATGAGAGTTCAAATGATCTATCTTTGGGAGCCCTCACCCTTGCACCGGATATGCTTTCACTTTCGTTCAATTTTTAGGAGTTTTGTTTTGAGCGCATTGACCATTTGTATAATTATGAGGCACATGTTTTAGCTGCAAAGGATGGTCATTTCCCCTCTTCTATTTGCTTTGAGCCGTTGGAGGCAGGTACCTTTGCTAACTCCAAAAATGCAAGGGGCAACTCCAAAACACCAAAATATTTTTGGTTCAAAAAGAAAAGAAAAATCATTTTTGGCAAGTCCCTTTAGTTGAAGTACAGAGTGATGATTTGATATATTTAACTCACTAATTTTCTGTTAATTCTATTGCTCATTATATAGAGCTACAGAGATAAGGATAACATCTAATCTATCTGTTACAAAGAGATAATGGTGTAAGTAACCACTGGGACCTATAGGAGAGTATCTAGGTAGTTTCCTTAGCATCTTTATTTCCAACACGCCCCTTCAAGCAATGTTGCTCATCGACGACAACGAGCTTGTCACGAAGTCTCCAAAAACATTGGTGACTTAGTCCTTTGGTGAAGATGTTGACAATCTGATCGATTGTGGAAACAACGCGAACTTCGAGGTGTCTTTTGGCAATTCTATCACGAACAAAGTAAAAGTCAATTTCTACATGCTTAACACGTCCATGGAATATTGGATTGACTGAGAGATATGTGGCGCCGAGGTTATCACACCATATAACGGGCAGTTGAGATGATAGGAAACCGAGTTCATAAAGGAGTGAGCGTACCCAAATCAGTTTCGCAGTGACATTTGCAATGCCTTTATACTCCGACTTGGTGCTTGAACGTGCAACAGTGGTTTGTTTCTTCGAGCTCCACAAAATGAGATTGGATCCAAGATACACATAATACAATAGTCGCTTGTAGATTTTTGGTCATCGACGCAGCCAGCCCAATCAGCGTCTGTGAATGCGTGAATAACATTTGTTTTGAAGTTTGATTTAGATGAGATGAACAAGCCAAATTGAATGGTTTTCTTTAGGTATCTTAATATGCGCTTAACTGTCGCCCAATGCTCATTAGTTGAAGATTGCATGAATTGAGATACTTTACTAACATCAAAGCTAATATCTGGCCACGTGAAGCTGAGATATTGCAAGGCGCCAACAATGCTTCGATAAAGTAGCAGATCAGATAAAGACATGCCAATATGAAGAAAAAGCTTGGTGTAAGTGGCCATTGGAGTATGAGTCGACTTAGCACCATCCATCTTGGTCTTTAGGAGTAGGTCTCTTATATATTTGCTTTGATAAAGTATAAGGCCTTGGGATGACCTTTGCACTTCAATGCCTAGGAAGAACTGTAGAGAACCCAAATTTTTGAGTGAAAATTCATTGCCAAGATTGGTGATGAGAGATAATATTTGGGTAGAATAAATACCAGTGACAAGAATATCATTAACATAAATGAGAACAAGAATGATACCCTTCGGTATACGATGAATAAAAAGGGAAAAGTCAGCCTATGACCCAACAAATCCTTGTTGTATGAGGTAAGTACTAAGGTGCAAAAACCAAGCCCTTGGTACTTGTTTAAGTCCATAAAGAGCTTGTAATTATTTACAAACATAATTTGGGAATCGAGGATCAACAAAACTAGGTGGTTGCATCATATAAACCTCTTCGGATGGAAGACCATGGAAGAACGCATTGTGAACATCAAGTTGCCAAATCACCCATCTCAAAGAAATTGCGATACTGAGGACCGTACGAATAGGTGAGGGCTTGATCACTGGGCTAAAAGTTTTGCCATAGTCGAGTCTGGGTTGCTGGTGATAACCCTTAGCAATGAGGTGAGCTTTATAGTGATCTACAGAGCCGTTGGGATGCCATTTGATACGGAAAACCCATTTGCAACCAACAATGTTCATATTCGGATTATATGGGACAAGTTGCCACGTACCATTGCAAATAAGGGCATTGATTTCTGAGTCCATTGCTTGTCGCCAATGTGGGTTTTTGTTGGCCTGACTAAAGCACGTAGGTTCGGTCTCTTTTGTGTCTAAATCGGCCAAGAGGGCAGATGGAAGGGGGTGAAGTGTGGTATGAAGCACCTTGGGCTTGCGAGTGTTGTCCTTCGTCCATGTGATCATAGGATGTGAAGGAACCATAAAACTTGATGTGACCCGAGATGAAGTTGGTGGAACACTAGGTTCGGCTATAGTAGTTTCTTGAGGATTGGGTACAATAGTACGTCGGGGATCAAGTACAATAGTCTCTTGTGGATGAGCAATAGAAGATTGAGATACTATTGGATCAAATGATGGTTGAGGTAATGTTGATGGTGTAAATGTAGTGGTGGAAGCATGTTGAGGTAAGGCTGATGGTACTTTTAATATGGGACTCAAAGTAGAGGAAGGCAAAACTTACGATGTTGATATACTAGGGGTTGTTTCTTTGTTGATTGAGAATGGACCTAGTAGCACATGAGATGAATTAGGTTGTTGAGATGGTGTATCACGTTTGCCGATGAAAGGAAAATTTGCTTCATTGAATATAACATTCCTTGAAATATATAGACGTCCAGTTGGAAGATGCAAGCAATTGTAGCCTTTGTGTTGTGCCGAGTACCCAAGGAAGACGCATCATCGTATGGATTGAAATTGTAATTTGTTGGTGTTATAAGGTCGAATATCTGGATAACAAGCAGACCCGAAGACACGTAAAAGCTTATAATCCAGCAAGCGATGAAAGAGTATCTCATACGGTGATTTGTTGTGAAGGACTGGAGATGGTAATTGGTTAATAAGAAAAGATGTCGGTTGAAAGGAATATACCCAATATTCAGGAAGTACCAAGTCACGGGCCATGAGTGTTAATCCAATTTTAACAATGTGGCAATGTTTTCATTCGGAAGTGTCATTTTGTTCATGAATGTGCGGACACGAAAAACGATGAACAAATTCCATGTTTCGCAAGGTAAGACTTGAATTTTTGGTATTCACCACCACCGTAAGATTGGAATTATTTTATTTTGCAGCCAAAAAAGTTTTCAACTTGGGTTTTAAATATGATAAAAGTACTAAGTGAAGACTTTCAAAATAAGGGGAAAACCCACACAAATCGACTAAAATGATCAATAAAATGAATGTAGTAGCGATGTCCTGATGTACCAAGCACGGGGGAAGGACCCTAAATATCAAAATGAATTATTTCTAAAGGAGAATTATAATGATTAGTACTAGAAACAAATGGTAAACAATGACTTTTCCCAAGCTGGCAAGCTTTACAGAAGCGCGAGAAATTATTTGACACTATGGGTAACTTATTTGTTGCGAGAATACGATCAACTATTTGACAAGAGGGATGGCCAAATCGTCCATGCTAGGTGTTGGTAGAGACGCGCTTGCTGACAAAAAACTTGAGGACGTGCGTCAGATGGACAACGAAGACCAACTTTGACATGTAGGACATAAAGGCCATCTTTAACTATTCCTCGGAGCAGTGTGGTCTTGGACACCGGATCCTTCACAAATCAAGTAGATGGATTAAACTCAAAAGTAATATTGTTATATCGAGTAAACTTGCTCACTTATTGAAGATTTTTAGTAATATGAGGGACATGAAGCATATTTTTCAAATGAAATGATTTATGAGGATAATATAAAATAGAAGACCTAATAGATTTAATATCCAAACCTGCACCATTTCCCATATGTATTTAGTCATTGTCGTGATAGTTCGAATAAGTGGAAAGATTTTCCATGTCCGCAGTTAAATGCTGTGTGACACCCGAATCCGAGTACCAATTGGGATCGAAAGAAGTTGACGGTACTGCAAGCATCACACTTGGTACACTGGGTTCACCATGATATGGCCTGTTAATGCAGTAGCATCTTAAGGCGACCTACACAGTTACAATATTGACAGATCGTTGAGGAAAAAGGACCTTACCCATGACCACACCCCCTTCCACTATAGTTATTATACCTTCGGTAATTGTGACTTTGGTTAAACCCATCAGATGAGTTATCGTCTTTGGTGGCTACATTAACTATAGGGGCGGGGGTTTCAATGTTGCCAATCTTCTCTTGGTAGATTTCTTAGCTTAAGAGGAAGCCAATAAGTTCGTCTAAGCCTACGGGATCAACACGTGTATTGACAGAGGTAGTCAAGGATTCATACTCAGAAGAGAGACCTCTAAGTAAAGATGACACCATATAGATCTTCATCGGATACGGGGATAGCAACAGCGGCGAGCTTATCTCCAATAGACTTTACCTTTAAGATGTAATCGGCCATGGACTAAGATCCCTTATTCATGGTGTGCAGCTCATACTTGAGTTGTTGGACCCTTGCACGAGACGAGGAGGCAAAAGTTTTTGCCAATGTCGTTCATACAACATGTGATGTGGAGAGGCCTACAACGTGGGCAAAAACATTCTCGGAGAGGGAGGATAAAATCCATAAGAGGAGAAGTTGGTCATGCTTCATCCATGTTGTGTACTCTAGATCGGCTTCAAGGACATGCCCTTCTTTGCCTTGAGAAGAAGGAGAAATCATTTCGGTTGGGCAGTAGAGAGATCCATCGATGAATCCTTTAAGGTCATGAACACGTAAAATGGGCAGGAATTGAGATCTCCATACAAGATAGTTGCTTCATTTTAGTTTGACATTCAGAAGATGGGTAATTGATCCAAGGGAGGGCAAGGCGAAAGAGGAAGAAGCCATGGAAGAGGGTGGAGAAAAGAAAAATGACGTTAGTCTGATAGCTCTTGATACCAAGTTAAAGTACAGAGTGATGATTTGATATATGTAACTCACTTACTTTCTGTTAATTCTATTGCTCATTATATAGAGCTACAGAGATAAGGTTAACATCTAATCTATCTGTTACAAAGAGATAATGGTGCAAGTAACTACTGGGATCTCTAGGAGAGTATCTAGGTAGTTTCATTTGCATCTTTATCTCCAACACCTTTTGGGTTTATAATCCACAAAGTACAACAGTCCCGGTTTAGAAAATGAACCAAATCCCACTTAATCTAACAATTCCGTGTTTTAAAAAGAATCGAGAGGCATCTAATGTTTAGACACCTGATGCTTAACTCAAAACTCAGACCACATGCTCAAAATTCATGCCCGTTTAAAGCCTATGGCTTGAATCTTAAATTCAAAAATTCAAACTTTGAGTAACTATAATCATAAAGGTAAAATATTTGGTTTTACTTCTAACTTTTTTATCAGCATTTTTGGCCTTGGATTAAGAATGATTTGGCTAATCTTTGCAATCATCTCTTTCATATTTCTCATTTTCTCAAGTTTCTTAATCATACTAATTTGACTCTTATTCCTAAACTTACAAATCCTGCTCATGTTGCTGATTTTAGACTTATTAGTTTATGTAATTCTTCTATGAAAATATTTTTAAATTTTTTAGCTAATATGATCAAACCTTTTCTCCATAACATGATTGGCCCTTATCAAAATGCTTTTACTAAGGGTAGGTTTATTCAGGATAATGTAGTTGTTGTTCAGGAAACACTTCATACTTTTAAAAGGAAAAAGATGGGTATTAATGGTTGTATGGCAATTAAACTTGATATGAGTAAAACATATGATAAAGTAGAATGAGATTTTCTTAGACAAGTTTTGTGTTCCTTTGATTTTCATGGATTTATTTTAGAAGCTATTATGAATCTTGTTTCCTCATTGTCTTATTCTATTAAGTTGAATGGTTCTCATTTTGGTCTTTCTCTTCTTCTAGGGGATTAAGACAAGGGGATCCCTTATCTCTTATCTGTTGGGTATGAACTCGAATCAAGACTGTCGAAGAAATCTAAAGATTGTCGAAGTCGTTTGAACGAAAAATAAAAGTCGTTCGAACGAGTCATTCGAACAAGCTTCAAAGTCCTTCGAACGAACTTTTTTGTACTCACTGGAATTTTAGCCCAAGAGTCAATCTCGTTCGAACGAGCTTGGATGTCGTTCGAACGAGATGTTATGTTTCTAGTGTTGGAGACCAACTATTGCAAATTCGTTCGAATGAGCTAAGAGTCGTTCGAACGAGCTTGGCGTAGGTTTGCCTTAGATGTTAGAGTTCTGCCTCAAGATCCGTACTACTTATATTTTTTGGTCCTCTAGTATAGAAAGAGGACTTGGTTATTTTGTTAGCTATCTTTTGGTGGGTTTAACCTTAGAGAGGCTAGGGTTTGAAGAGACTCCATTAAAGCTTGAGAGATCACTATAACCTGTTTGATATCATAGTGAATTGTTCGTGGGGAGTGGTTTTTTATCCGCAAGGGTTTTCTACTTTCCTCCTCTGGGAAACCTTATTGTGTTCTTTATTGTTCTTGCTTGGTTAATTCTTCTGTTAGGGATTATTCCGCATATCGTTCTTGTTAGAGAGGAGAGAGTAGCTACCTCAATTCTCAACAATTGGTGTCAGAGCAAGTGTTAGGGCTTGTGTGGTGAAGAGCGATAGCCAATCAGGAGAAGTTGAAGATCAGGAAGTTTAATGGATCAAATTTTGGAGTGTGGAAGGTGCAGATAGAAGATTACCTCTATCAGAAGGATCTTAATTTACCACTGGGTGCAGTTGAGATGAAGCCAATAGGTTTTGATGCTGCTAAGTGGGCGCGATTAGATCATAAAACACTTTGAACTGTTAGGTTAGCGCTATCATCTCAGATTCTACACATGATCTTCAAAGTTACGACTACGAAGGGTTTGATGGAGACGTTATCCGCTATGTACTCAGAATCGTCCGGGGCAAATAAGGTTTACCTTTTACGGCGGTTGTTTACTTTAAAGATGAAGGAGAATGGTAGTGTGTAAGCTCATATCAGTGAGTTTAATATTATACATACTCAACTGGAATCCGTTTAAAATCACTTTTACCGAGGAGGTGAGAGCGTGGGCTCTTCTAGGGTAGATGCCAGAAAGCTGGGAAAGATTCATTACAACTGTGAGCAACTCATCGGGGAAGGAAGACATCAAATTTGACATTATAGTCTCATTAATTATGAGCGAAGAGAATATGAGTAAAACATCTGAACCCTCTTCGAGTTCAAACGGCAGTATATTGAACGTCGAGGAAAGAGGAAGGTCTTACAGAAAATGGTCGAAATTTGGAAAGGGTCGATCACAGTCAAGAGTGAAGTCTAAGCCACCCGGTGCGTATTGGACTTGTTGAAAGAATGGTCACTTCAGGCAAGATTGCAACTCTTCTTCTTCTAAAAAGATTGATGATGAAGAGAAAGATACAATGAACCTTACTGAGGAGGTTAGTTCTGACGAGGCTTTATTACTTTCGTGTGACAATTTTAACAAATTTTGGATTGTTGATTCGGGTGCTTTCTTCCATGCTACTGTGAACGTAGGTTTTCTTACTAATATTGTCAAAGGCGACTTCGGTACGGTCTTTCTTACAGATAAGAGTACACATAATATTACTGGGAAGGGAAACGCTATGTTGTTGCCTTCAGGGGGAACATTGGTTTTATAGAATGTGCGACTTATACCTAAATTGGGGCGTAACCTTATATCGGTTAGAAAATTTGTGGATGATGGCAGATACGTGAGTACCTTTGGTGCAACCTACTGGAAGGTTACAAAGGGAGCTATGTTGGTAGCTCGAGGCTTGCGACAAGGAACGTTGTATACAATGCATAACACAATTTCCACTATTTGTGCGGCTACTCCGGGGATTGGTACAAGTACGTGGCACAAACGGCTCGGTCACATGAGTGAGAAGGGGATGAAGATAATGGTAACAAAAGGAAAGCTAGAGGGTCTTGCTGAAGTTGATCTTAAGTTTTGTGAATAGTGTGTTCTTGCGAAGTAGAAGAAGGTCTGTTTCAAATTATCTAGAAGATCAAGGAAACCTAAAAGGTTGGATCTTGTACACATGGATATTTGGGGGCCAACCAAGGTGTCTTCTCTTGGTGGTTCTCATTACTATGTTACTTTTATCGGTGATATTACTCGTAAACTATAGGTCTACTTCGTGAAGAACAAGTCAGATGTGTTCGATAAATTCAAAAGGTGGAGGAATCTAGTTGAAAATGAAACCGATTTGAAACTAATATGTCTCAAGTCAGATAACGAGGGCGAATACTGTAGTGACGAGTTTGAAGATTTTTGTGCATCAAACGGGATTAGGAGATAGAAGACTATTCCCGGAACACCGCAGCAAAATGGTGTTGCAGAACACATGAACCGAACAATAAATGAAAGAGCGATGAGCATGAGACTCAACACTGGATTGCCAAAGAATTTTTTGGGCGGATGCAGTTAGTACGGTGGCGTACTTGATTAACAGAGGGCCTTTAATGGCTTTGTACTTTAGAATTTCTGAAGAAGCATAGATTAGTAAAGAGGTAAACCTTAATCACTTGCGTATTTTCGATTATACCCCATATGTGTTTGATAATTCAGATACAAGGACCAAGTTAGATGCAAAGTCGAAGAAGTGCATTTTCATGTGATACGGTGGTGATGAGTTTGGGTACCGGTTTTGGGATGCGAAGAATCGGAAAGTTATCCAGAGCCGTAATATTACATTCAATGAGGAAGTCTTATATAAAGACTTCAAAGTACCTGTGGTAAGGATTCGAGGTGAAGTAGCGGAAAGTGTCGACAATGAAGATGATGAACCCTCTCAAGAGGATGATGTAGAAGTTGTTGTTGAGTTCGTTGCACCGAATCAAAACTAGGAACCGAATGATCTAGACATTCCAATAACACTCCGAAAGGAGCCAAGAGTTGCAAGAACTCTGGCAAGGTACGTAAATTCTTTAAATCACTTATTACTTACAGATGGTGGTGAACCTGAAAGTTACAAGGAGGCTTTAGATGTGGAAGCCTAGAGCTTATAGGAGCTTACTATGGATGATGAGAAGCAGTCATTATCAGTTAGTCAAACCTGGGATTTAGTTCGATTACTGAAGGGGAAGAGAGCATTGCACAACAAGTGGGTATATAGACTAAAGCAGGAATCTAATGGTTCAAGGAGATTCAAGGCTAGACTTGTGGTGAAGGGATTTCAGCATAAAGAAGGTATTGATTTTGGTAAGATTTTTGCTCTTGTTGTGAAGATGTCTACTAGTTTGGTTGTGATGAATATAGTTGATGTTGAAGATTTATATCTTGAACAACTTGATGCCAAGACCGCATTTCTTCACGATAACCTTGATGAAGAAATTTATATGAAGCAGCCAGAAGGGTATTCGGTTAAAGGGAAAGAAGATCTTGTGTGCAGGCTCACGAAGAGTTTATACGGTTTGAAACAAGAGCCGAGACAGTGGTATTTGAAGTTTGAACATTTCATGACCAGAAATGGCTATTAGAAGAGCAATGTAGATCACTGTTATTTTATCAAGAATACGGTGAACTCATATATTATTCTACTTCTGTATGTAGATGATATGTTGGTAGCAAGTGCCGACATGGGAGAGATAGTTAAGTTGAAGGAACTGTTATCCCGGGAGTTTTCTATGAAGGACTTGGGTGCGGCGAAACAAGTTCTTGGTATGCGTATTACAAGGGATAGAAAGCGACGAGAATTGAAGTTGTCTCAAGCTGAGTACATCAGCAAAGTACTGAAGCGGTTCAATATGGATGGTTCTAAAGTTGTTAGTACACCATTGGGAGGTCACTTCAAATTATCAAAGGATTGTTGTCCGAAGACGCAGAAGGATCGCGATGAGATGCGGAAGGTTCCTTATCAATCCGTGGTTGGTAGCCTAATGTACGCTATGGTTTGTACAAGACCAGATATTGCCCAAGCAGTTGGAGTTGTTAGTAGGTATATGAGCAATCCAGGCAAGGAGCATTGAAGAACTGTGAAATTGATACTGAGGTATCTAAAGGGGACTCAAAATATGACATTATGTTATGGGGGTTCTCAGATATGCTTATATGGTTTTGTTGATTCTGATATAGCAGGTGACATGGATAGGCAGAAGAGCACTAGTGGTTTCGTTTTTACATTGGGAAGCGGTGCAGTTACATGGGTTTCTAGGCTACATAAAATTGTAGCTTTGTCTACGACGAAGGCGGAATATGTTGCAGCTACAGAAGCGTGCAAAGATATGGTTTGGCTCAAAGGGTTGATGAAAGAGCTTGGTAGAGAACAATTTTCTCCTAAGTTGTATAGTAATAGTCAAAGCGTTATACACTTAGCGAAGAATTTGGCTCTTCACTCTAGGACCAAGCACATTAATATTCGGTATCACTATATTCGTTCGCTCCTCGAGGACGGTGTGTTGAAGCTTGTGAAGATTCACACTGATGTGAATCCGGCCGATATGCTTACGAAGGTGGTGATTTTTCAGAAGTTAACGACATGTATAACTTCTGTGGGTCTTCATGATTGAAGGTCCGGGTAGTGCGAGAAATTCATTAGGAGATCTGAAGATGGGTTACGAGATTCGATTTCAAGTGGGAGATTGTTGGGTATGAATTTGACTCAAGATTGCCGAAGAAATCTGAAGATTGTCGAAGTCTCGTTCGAACAAGCTTCAAAGTCGTTCGAACAAATTTTTTTGTACTCACTGGAATTTTGGCCCAGGAGTCAATCTCGTTCGAACGAGCTTGATGTTGTTCGAACGAGATATTATGTTTCTAGGGTTGGAGACCAACTACCGCAAAGTCATTCGAACGAACTTGGCGTAGGTTTGCCTTAGATGTTAGAGTTCTGCCTCGAGATCCGTACTACTTATATTTTTTGGTCCTCTAGTATATAAAGAGAACTTAGTTATTTTGTTAGCTATCTTTTGGTGAGTTTAACCTTAGAGAGGCTAGGGTTTGAAGAGACTCCATTAAAGCTTGAGAAGCTTGAGAGATCAATATAACCTGTTTGATATCATAGTGAATTGTTCGTGGGGAGTGGTTTTTCATCTGCAAGGGTTTTTCACTTCCCTCCTCTGAGAAACCTTATTGTGTTCTTTATTGTTCTTGTTTGGTTAATTCTTCTGTTAGGGCTTATTCCGCGTATCGTTCTTGTTAGAGAGGAGAGAGTAGCTACCTCGATTCTCAACATTATCTGTTTATTTTATGCACTGAGGTTCTTTCTAAAATGCTTCTTAATAAAGAAAGGTCTAAGGAAATTCACTCTATTAAAGTTGGCAAAAGATTACCTCCTATATAACATTCGAAAAATGCTATGAAAAGCTACGATAGCATTTTTCGTCCGCTGTATAAAGCAATGCTATCTTTTTATATAATAGTGTTTTTTTGCATGCTATATAATAAAAGCATAATATTTGTGAATGCTACAATATTTGTTGGTCGTCATTATACATCTACTATAGCATTTAGTGAAAGTTAACATTTCTTCACTAAACATTGCATTTGTAAGACGTTGTTGTAGTTGTTTCGAGAGCTGTCTCTAAATATCATTGTTCGTTTATGTTTGCGAATGTTGTCTAAAATATAACAAATATCATCTAGCAATAATCTTCTTAGAACAACTACATGGAATCCAGATGGACTCGAACCATCAACCTCTCACATTGTGAGCGCTCTTTCCATCTAGAGCTTATAGATTCGTCAACACTTAACAAAAGCTAACAAAAATCTTAGAATGCTTCAAGTGATATAAAGTAGATCAATGTTAAACCTATACATTTAACAAAAAAATATACCCCATGTATAACTCATGTCTATAAACAAATCCATATTTTGCCTAGATAACACTAATTTAATTATTTGAACCAACATAATTCAATTGAAAAAATGTAAATTATTGACAGTAATATTCCTATCCCAATGGAAAGAGACTTCCCATACTATATATATCGTCATAGTAGCTTGAAAGCATTTTAAGCACCTAAAATCTACTATATCCATGTCTCAAATTACCAAACTCCACTATAATAACAAAAAGAGTTTACCCAAAAAATAAGTATTTTTACGATGTTCGAAATTAAACCCTGAAAAATGTTGTAGTGGATAAACATAAAAAGTTGACTGTGAACATCATTTCATCAACTTTCCAGTACAAAAGTTCACATTCATCCACCAGATAGTATTAGTCGATGTCATCACTTGTAAACTAAGCTACACCAAAAAGAAAAGCACATATTAATATTCGATAGTAAAGGTAAATGCTTCAATTTTAAAAGAGCATCAAAGCAAGTATCAATGAGATTGGTCCCTGAAACTTTACAACATGCTCTTTTCCAGTGTGATTGGGTAGCTACTTTGTGGTTTGTTTCTCCATTTTCTTTTACATACTCAATTTCACTTCAGGATATCATTCAACAAGTTTTTGATAGGGTTATCTCTGCACATGATGACTTTTTATGTTTATCCACTTTTTGTATTATTTTAGGAGGAATTTGGGAAGCTGGGAACGAGTATATTTTTCAACATAAGGAACCACAAACTTCTCAGATTCTTACTTATGCTACTTCTTTAGTCTCTACTGTTACTAATATTTCAGAAAATCATTCTTTTTATTAATCTGATTCCATTGATAAAACTTTAGCTTATAAGTTGTTTACTCATTCAAAAGCAAGTGGTTTGGGGTTTGTGTTACTTAATTATGTTAACCAACCTATTTTTGCAGGACATAAACCAACAATAGCAAACAACGTTGAGGAAGCACAAGGGTAGTGCATTTCATGGGCCATCCACATAAGTAGAATGTTAATGACAGACAAGAATGTTTTGTTACTTGATGATTGTCAAATACTAATCTCTTATCTTCAAGATCCACATAATGGAGTGCATTGGAAAACAATAGTTATTTTTAATTATTGTCTGAAGGACTGTAATAGTCTAGCCAAGATTTCCTTTTTTGGGTTTCTCATAGGTTAGAACTTTGTTGCACATGCAGCTCTGGGTTCTTCTCATTTTGGGTTGTATGATGCTAAATATTTTATTGAGTGGGTTATACCCTCTGTCAAAACCATGTTATGGAATATATTTGGGTGTTTGGTAAAGGGTAAAATTCAATGTTTGAGCCTACTTACTTTTCTAGATGGTCTTCTTCTCATAAAATACTTGCTAAAAGAACAACAACAACATCATTGTATTTGTATATAACAGTCCTGGTTTAGAAAAGGAACCAGGCCCCACTTGGTCTGATAGTGATGAGTCTCACTTGGTTGGGCCCTCTTTCTCTCGGGTTGGTCCCGCCCGAGTTGCACGTAGACAATTTCAGTTGATCTCTCTTAGATCACCCAAACCAAACCTCTCTCTCTCTCTTTGATTTCTGTAAAATAAGGGTTTCGAGGTCTCGAATCTCTGCAATTCCCCGCCAAATCGCATCTGATTTCCCCTAAATCTCTACCTTTTCTCACAATCATCTTCATTGTCACCTACATGTTGGTGTCGAAGAGCTCGATTTCGATTCAAACCAACACTTCTCGAAGATCAACGCTTTGCTCTACTTCAATACCCCCAAATCTACCCTTTCTCATGTGTTTGATTCATACTTGTTGTTGTTGAATTTGGATTGTTTCATTGTTTGTGATAGAAATGGCGTGAATTGGGAGGAGGACCATTGGTATTGAGGTTGTTTTGTGTTGATTAGGGTTGGAGTTGAAAAGGGTGTGTGGCGATCTAGGGTTTTTTTAGGTGTTTTGGGTGTAATGGATATGGAGGTGATTGGGGATGTGACTTTGTTTGATACGGAGTTGTTGCAGCTTGCGGAGGTATCGCCTTGTGCACTTAAATCAAACCCTTATATTGCCCAAGAGCTGTTCTCGCAATGGTTGTCGTTGAAGGAGACTAATCGAATGGTATTTTTTCTTCAACTTGTTTTTTGATGCTTAGGTTATTTTGCTGTCATAATTTAGTGAAAATGGTATTAAAAATGGTGTTTTGTTTCTGGTTTGATCATTGGAAATGTTTACGTTTTCATGGTATATATTGAATAGTGAGCCCGAGTTTGCGGTTTTACGTGCCTAGCATCCTTTAATTGTCATCTGGAGCGCGTTTGATAGTTAGTGAGGGGGTTAAGATGAATATTTTTAGTAGTGCAACCTCTTTTTTGTTTTCTAGAGTATTGAAGGGGTATACTCTTTGTTGCACGAAAGAAGCCCACTAAGACCCTCAACTCCTTTTTCAATTTTTTTTCCCAATCTTCTTCAAACTCAAAGAGACCTTTAGCCATTTGGAAAAATCTCGATCTACACAAGACATGCATATCAGCCTTAAGGTAGACTTTCTATGGAGCGTTTGTGAGCCAACCTATACCATTCTCTACGTATGTAATATTTGCTTGAGTAAGAGATTCTATATCAACTTGCCAACCAGGCGCTGGTATTACTACCATGTGCTCATGTTAATGATGATGATTGGAATTACACATTAAACAAATGACGCATTTACCTTTCATGTGACGTTTAACTCATAAATCCCTTTGCAACATGGTTTCACAATCTCTGTAGCAGAAATATCATCTTTTTTCTCTGTAGAGCAAGAGAATATTAGCTTCATTTTGTATCTGAAGCAATCGTTCACGCAGAAGAGTTGAATGCCTGTTAAAGAAATTATTAGGGTTTAAACTTTAAATTAATTACTAAATTACTAAAACATAGAACAAACTTTCGTTATGCATGAACTTAAACTCACAAACAATAGTGATTATTTTGCAATGGGATAGATGCCTCTTATTTATAAATTTTTCCTAGACTAGAGTTTAGGCATGCGAAAACAGCCCTTTAGCCCTTGGCCCGGCCCAACCTTGCCCTTACAAATTAAGGCTTCAGCCCTTTAAAGCCCTACTTTGAACACCTAAGGTTGGACTGACTCGTCCCTTGCAACTGGTAGGGTGGGGCCAGGGTCTAATGTTTGCAGCCCTTAGCCTCACCCTTTCACACTTAGTCTAGCCCTTATTAAAGCCCGCCCACACTAAGTCTTGCTACACTGTGAAGGAGTAAGACATATGTCCCCCTCTCATGCTTTTCATTATTTCTAATAAACTAATTAGTGTTTTTGTCAAAAGATATTGATAATATTCTAAAATTTTAATATGATGCCTATTTTTTGTATTTATTAATAGACATTAAAGTCGGCTAGACGGGGCCCAACACTAAGCCCAACCTTTAGCCCTGCTCTGAGCCCTAACACTAGGGCAATGGGTGGGTAAGAGTTGATGTTATAGGCTATGGGCAGGACCGGCCTAGCCCTTAACACAGTTGAGGGTCGGGCTTACTCTAAGTTCGTAAGGGCCTTATTTCTCTAGGGCTGGGTTAACCCTAGCCCGGCCCATTTCACACCCTTACTGGAGTTTCTATTCTTAAAGAAATCCAGAATAATAATTGCTAAATATAAACTTGAAATATCCTCCTAACTAGGATAATTCCTATAAAAAAAATTAATTTTTTTTTATAAAAAAAAGATCCCTTAAAGGAAAGAAGTTGAGAAAAAAAAATGTAAGAGTGAGAGAAACGTCATGGAAGGAGGCGTTAAATAAAAGGGGAGGGCGACGGTGAAGGTTTGAGAGTGAGAGGCCCTTATGGGATGATCACATTAGGATCACTTCAATCAAATCTTTTGTTATATGAGTAGATGCTTGTTAACTTGTTCTTGTGTTGTTTGAAAATTCATGAAAACCTAAAATACTTCGAAATTCTTCTTATCTTATCACCAATTTTCACTGTTCACGCAATGCATGCAGGTAAAAGTATTACTTGACGATGTAAAATCAGGTGTTCCTTTGAATGTCCCCGGGAGCTTTACTAGTGGAAATGCTAGTGGGAGCAATTCCTTGCCATCCATGTTTCCTGCTGGTAGTGCACCTCCACTATCACCGAGAAGTTCATCGGGATCTCCGCGTGTTATGAAACGGCCAGGTGCCGGCCTTTCTTCTTTAGGTTCTCCGCTAAAATTAGTCAGCGAGCCAGTTCGAGAAGTTATACCTCAGGTACTATGAACGATATTAGTTTCATGTATATGTAAATTAGCTTAATGTCTTTTGCCACGTGGAAATATTAAGTTTTGTCTTTTACCCCATCCACCGTCCTCAAGGTAATTAATATGGGTTTATTATGTGTATCTCGACCAACACGGTCAAAGCTGCTGTCTCTGGAGATGAGCAAAATACTTCTTCTTGTATAAACCATTCTTAACCTGATAATTTCTCTTTTGTGCTTGTGTCGAGAAGAACTATTTTTATGCTACCGATTGTTGATATGGATTTTGATAGATCACTTGAAACACTTGCAGTTTTACTTCCAAAATGGTCGTCCACCTCCTTACCGTCTGAGAGAGCAATGTTTAGCTCGAATTGATCAGCTTTTCTTTGGCCACTCTGATGGTCTGCAAATTCATGGTAAGATTCATTTAACCTCTTTAATGTGCCTTTTATTTGCATTGGTCCTTTCCAATGTTCTATGGGGTATATTGCTATGAATTAAGATGCTATTTCTGAGTTCCCATCCTAGTCAATAGGAAAGGTGAACGCCTTTTGTGACTAGGTGCTCCTAGGCGATGGCTTGTGCCTAAGGGCGTTACTTTGATTACATTAGTGTAAGTTGTAATATATTTTCCCTTTCTTTCCTTATGTTCCTTTTTCTATTCCCAGAATTTAAATTAGTTACAAAGGAAATATGCAAGCTACCCTCATTTTTCTCCAGCACTCTTTTCAGAAAGATTGATACTGACTGCATTGGGATAGTAACAAGGTATGCACATAACTGTTCCCTTTTTCCAAAAGATAACTTTTATTGCTTCCATTTAGTTTTCCAATTAAGGTTTTTTCTTTGGATAAGCATTAACTTAAATAACAAAAATCTTATAGAAAATTAATAAAATTACAAGTTCTGTATGTGAGTGAAGGGGAGGGCATATTTTGATTGTGGAGAAATAAGTGGTTTGAGGTGCCCTGTTGATGATGGGTTTTTCTCATTTTTATGCGATTGTTAATGGTAGAATTGTGGGAGAACTTTCTATATCATGTCTTAGAAACAAGGTAAATTGGAACTTTAGTTTATGGTACCGACTAGGTGATTTGGAAACGGCTGTGATCATAAGCTTTACTTAGAGGTTAATGGCTAGCCACTTAAAACTCTCTTAAGGAGGGCAGTGGAACATTGCAGCGATTTATGACATTAATGTCAGATAATTTACTCTTCTCATGCTTGCTTACCACATTTTGGGGTTGAAAGTACCTTCTAGATTGACTTTCTTCGCTGGACAGCTGCTCTAGGCAATAACTGAACTATTGAAAATCTCATAGGTGAGAATTGGGTTTTGCTGAAGTTGAGCATCCGCTGCCTGTCAAACAAGGAGTCGGCAGTCCATTTTCTTTTATGCTGCATGTGGATGTACAAAGTCTAGTTCAGCATCATTAGATCGGCCAACATATGTGTGCGATGCTATTATCCGTGACAATTATGGTATGCGGCCGGCTAAAGATAATACTGTTCTCAAGAGGCCATTCTATTGAACATTATATGAGGGCTTTTGAAGAGAGATTAAGCATTGCTAATCAACAAAAAGGAATAAAATCTAGCACATATTATTGTAGACATTAAAGGGCTGATGATCCCTTGGATCAAGGAATACAGGGCTACTAGGGTACTTGCTTTGAAGGCTTTTGTTGTGAATGGAATGAGAATCATAATAGATACGCGACTTCTAGTTCACAATTTTTGGCTATTCTTTTATTTTTATATTCACCGTCTTATGCTCCTTGTGGAATTTTTGTTTTCTGGCATCACTTATCAATTGTTGACTGGAGCTTTGATTATGGAAACTCTTTAAAAAAGAAATAGCGTCTGATGTGCGCATATCAACTATAATTTTTTTCTTCCAAGTTCAAGTCCCTCTCATAGCGAAGAATCCTATATATACTTGGGCTTTGCGTCATTTGGTATATTTACTTTCTTAGAAGGGAAAGTTTATTAAAGTTAGAAGTACAAGGTAGGGTTTTTGAAATGAATCTCCTTCGCTGCTTATCCCTTTCGTAGTGGTCATAGGCAGAATTGACCACCGATAGACAGGAAGAGTGTTATTTATCAGAATCTGAGAGGCAGCTGGTATATTTTAAGCGGTTAACAGCACCAAAGAGGGAATGACCTAGAGCTGTACTTGCAACAGCTACAACTAAGAAGAATGGGCACATATATTGCGTTTGGGTTGAACTCTTTCCACCTCGGAAAGTTTCTCTTAAGATAATCAATAAAGTATTTCTTTTACCTTCTCAAATCAAAAAAATATTGCATCAACTTGCTGCATAATTGCCATCAACTGTTATTTCGTATTGAATTGTTTCTTTACCTGCAAGTCCGGAAGCATAAAACTCTGGAGTTTCCTCTGTGTTCACGATTGATCTTCTGGGATAAGTTCATTGGTGGTCGTGTGGGGTTTCAAAGATGGGGGAGATTAACGGTTGTTCCTTATACACATTGATTGGGCTTTATGGAATGTGTCAATGCAATAGGTTCATTGAGAGAAAAGAGGCATTTCGTAGGACCTGGGCCCGAATATTTTTGAGGAACTTTATTGTAATTGGCGCGAAACAACATTACTCATTCGGGGATGATGTTTGAGGATCTTATTATTTGATAGGAAAGTTTTGTTTCATGAATCACGATGTACATATTTTTTGCCTATGTATTTACTAAGTTGAAATGATCTATGTATATATCAGTATCATTTTTTGAGTTCCGTTTCTACATTCTCAAATAAAATAATTACATGTGTCTTTATTTGTTGTACCTGTAGCAATTGTGTCGAGATGTCTATATAACAGCGCAAGACTTAGTTGATATGTTCCTTCGATTAGAAAACATCTTTCCTTATGCAAGATTGGCTGAATGAGATGTGCACTTGTGATTAGTTAGACTTTACGTTTCTATAAATGTGGAATTGGTGATTAATTTTGGTTGTATCGTGGAAGGAGCTCTTTTTTCTTGTTGCGGTGTGATTGAAAGGAAACCAATCACAACTTCACAACAATATGTAGTCAGTTAATCCTGCATGATCCTTATTTCATCTAAAATACATTGCAATTGAGTCCTTATTGGTTGCATTTAGCGTGGCAGAGGTGCACCAAGGTGTTGATATACGTCTTTAAAAATAATTGCAATGCAAAGCATACTTAGTCAGCCTTCTCATTCATTTGTAGGAATTCGTTTGTTGATTATTGGGTCCATAGCAACATGTTGACATTGGACATTACAACCCAAATATTTACTATTTTGAAGCAACCGGAACGCAAATACCTTACTCAGGTCTGTCTTCTCTTTGCCTACCTGTGAAGCATGTTCTCCTGGCATTTTCTTATATGGATGACTAGATTGGCATTATTTAAAGTGAAACTGTCTTGTTGCAGAGTAAATTAAATCATTGTTTTTTGGTAGTATTTCAATCTGTTCTATTTGGATGTAGGATGACTTCAGACCTATCCTCCGAGAACTTTTGGCAACTCATCCAGGGCTGGAATTCTTACAAAGCACCCCTGAATTTCAAGAAAGATATGGTACTTTCTAATTACTTAATTTTTCTATGTACATGATGAACCAATGCATTTCATACGGTTGAGAAGATTACTTGTTCATTATACTTCTTGGTGTAACTATAATGAAAAAGGTAAGGAACCAATATTTCATATGCAATCATACTCATTCAAATATTGACGTATAGAGGAGAGAATACTTTGTGAAGAGGAAGGCGCACTTTTTGAGTGTCTGATTTAATAACCTTTTAATAGATTAGGATGGTTCAAACGGTTTTCAAGAAAATATGGCTTTGGGCTTTGGTTGAGTATAAAATTGGAGGTTATGTTTATAGAATGTGGTAGACCATGGATATAATGCATCTTGCAAAAGCTTCAGTGGATCAAAACATAATTCAAATTTTACTTAATACAATAATAGGGATCTACAGAGAAAGATACGAAGAGAGAATATAAGAATTTTGACAAAGAGTTGGGGCGGATGTTCCTTTATGCATCCTCCATGGTATTGTGACGAGGTGGAAGAATACTAAATTGTGTACCCTTCTTTACGCGTTTCATCCTGAAAGATATTCCTAACTCACTACTGGAGAATGTTCTCGCCACACCAACTGTATTATTATCCATGCAATTCGTACTTCCAACCGCTTTTGTCAACATACAGATTGTGATGTCTCTTGACACATTAATTTCCTTTATCAGCCTACTACCAGTTGTTTCTTGATCCGTTGATTAACCAGGTTGTCACTCACCATAGTTTAAGGCTGATCCTGTAGGTCAATAATCATATTCCTGGATAATTTCAAGAATTCAAGAACTTACTTTAGACAAGGTTCCATAGGAGCGTGCACGAGTTTACTAATTAGCTACTTCCAACAAAGTTTAGAATTTGGACTGATACCAAGATGCTTAGCTTTTGATATCTGATCCAAATCCTTTTGTAAAGAAAATTTTGGACTTGGAATGTACGAGTATAATCTCAATAATATATTTCTAAACACCTAGATCCAGAATCTCAAATTCTGTATTAAGAAATTCCTTTAGCATTGGGTGTGAGGACTGTGTCAATGACAAACAATAAAAACCGGATTTTTCTTTGATGCCGAGGCACAAACATATTAATACTGTTTCTATCTCATTTTGAGCATTATCTTGCTAAACCCTCAAACCACTCTATCAGGAGATTCTGTTTCATAAGCTGATTTTTTATGTGACAGACGGCCTGAAGCTCGTATAGTTCCTAAATTTTCTTTCCCAGTAGTTAATTTCCTACTTTTAAGGTTTGGGTCCTCAAAATTCTGTACAAGGCAGCCTTACAATGCCTTACAATCTTAAAAAACAATTTTTTGTTCCTTTTGCCAATCTATTATGGAGTGATTAGACCATTTTCTTTTATTCACTGTTTTCCTAGAGGTCCTCAGGGCCTTTTTATGTCATGAAAGATTCATCTCTGCAATGTTTCAGGCTTTTAATTTTATAGAAGATGAAAATTTTCCCCTTATGTCAAACAAAAAAAAATGAAATAAAAGAAAGAAAAGAGCGAAAGAGTCGTTTGGATTTGTTATGCTCATCTATAGCATATGTTATTTTCTATTGTCATATTAAGAGGGTTTTTGAGTCATTTATGTTGAATAAAGCTTTCTTATATATGCTTTCTCTACCGTCCTACACTTTTCTCAAATTAAGGTTTATTTAATTCATTTTCGCTGATGTGTTCTCCCTTGCTATTTTGATTCCAGTTTCCTTTTTATAATCTATATTTATAAACAAAACAAAAAAACAGACTTGTCTCTAACATATTATTATTTACATTTGTATTGCTATGAATCAGCGGAAACTGTGATATATCGAATATATTACTATGTGAATAGATCAGGAAATGGCCGCCTTACTTTAAGGGAGTTGAAAAGAGGAAATCTAATATCTGCAATGCAACATGCTGATGAGGAAGAAGATATTAACAAAGTCTTGAGGTAGGCGATCTAGCTAAATACCACCACCACTCCATAATGCCTCAGAAATGTATTTATAATATGTGGATTTTGGGTGGCCTATGGTTTTCTTCATATCCGTTTCACCCCAATTTGTATTGTTTTTGTATGAAGTGCTTATAAGAGGAGTGAATTTACCAATATGTTAACTTTCTCTCACCAATAGAGACCATTCGAAGTTTCTAACATTCTGCTTATAACTTGATCACCTATTCTTATCACTTTGGTAGCTGTCCCACACTCTACAAGTGTATCCTAGAAGTGATAGCACGATATATTTTGGTTATCCAATATAGAGTGATGAGAAATATTAGACTGATGTCAACAATTATAATAGAAATTAAACTTGTAGTTATGCTTATCGTAAAAAATCTTGCACTTGGAAACTAATTATTCTAAATACCTGTGATCAAACCATGACATAAACTTATAGACAAATAAAAACCTTTTCGTTATGCATCCTCCCATGTGTACTAGCCCTACTATGGGAGATGAATCGATTCATATCCCTTGTTATACAGGTACTTCTCTTATGAACATTTCTACGTGATATACTGCAAGTTTTGGGAGCTGGATACGGATCATGATTTTTTTATCGATAAAGAGAACCTTATCAGATATGGTAACCACGCTCTAACCTATAGGATAGTAGACAGAATTTTCTCACAGGTTTGTATGTAGCACACTCTTCTAATTCCTCGTAATCAGTTTTTGTTGTGATAGAATTATTTGATATACTCAATTTTTTATTTTATTGTCTTGTTTTGTGCTTTATTCTCTCTCAGATTCCTAGAAAATTTACTAGCAACTTCGAAGGGAAGATGGGATATGAAGATTTTGTCTACTTTATGCTCTCAGAGGAGGATAAGTCGTCTGAGCCAAGTCTAGAGTACTGGTATGCTCTATGCAACACTTTTTGAATATTAACATGGAGCAAGGTTCAATTATCGTAAAAAATTCTGGTATTAGATTGACGTTTTGAAAGATCAGCTGAGTGGTGGGGTGCATCATAGCAAAGTAGAGTGATGAGATTGCAACACAATCACATATGCTATGATGCAAGCTGATGTGCCACCCCTATCCCTTGATTTAAACATCCGTGCAGGCCAGAGAATGTGTCAAATGATATCAGTTGCGTATCTCTCCTAAAATGCTATAACTTCATCTAGAGATGGTTGATGTTATTGATAGTGAGAGCACCTCAAGTGACCTTGTATGTGAGCATCTAGAAATGGTTGATTTTTTCGTCCTAGATATTCAGTTTCACCGACCTCAAAAACAGAGTAGCCATACTACCATTTTCCCAATTGTGTACGAGACTTTGTGGGGCCAGCAACTATATGGTATAGCTTTTGAAACAATTTTAGTTGTGTTGTGTGCCTCTCAATTGTTACAATCCCACGGTGAATATTGTGACCACCATTCCTTTTGTAAACCCCATTACCATCCCACCTTGAATATCCTGAAACCCCATTCCTTTTGTCCCATTCTTTCAAAATATGAAAAATTGATTATCTTGACTGGTTTAACTCAGGTAGTGAAATCTATCTGTATTTTATTTATTTATCATAATTCAATATCTTTTAGTGAATAAAATGCAAACTTCAGGAAATGCAAATACCACAATATACAGGGATTATCACCTTGCTGTGATGATGCAAAAACAGTACTTGAAAATCATATCTCCAGAGAAGTTTCATCTTTGACCAAGAGAAAGTCCCAATGAAATAGTCCCCTCTTGATGATTGGCAACCTACACAGTTTGACCTCCTTCTATCGTTCTTTGAAATCATTACGACCATTTGCACCTACCTAGCATCTTCTGTGAGTGTGCTTCCTTGTAGGATACCCAAAGCCTTTCTCCTCCCATGTTCACGGTGTTAGATTTGATTTATGGATTCTCACTATGTCCCAATTTCAGCTCTCTTATAAAACTCTCAACTTGGTCGACCTTTTGTCCTTCTCCTTTCTGCAGTCTTTTCAATTAGGTAGTCACAAAGCTCATGTCCAACCAAGGTGAAAGAGCACCTGGGAATTTTCTCTTAACTGTGTATGCCACCCTTTATTCTCGCATGATATTTCCTTCACTCTTTAGTCTTCAGAATATTTTGTTTTTAAACTATGAAACTGCATATTAATACATAATGGTATTTGCTATATGCACAATGGTATATATGGGAACAGACAAATGTTGGTAACATTAAAATCATTCATAATTGTGTAGGATACCTTACAGATCTTGTCAGATCTTCTAAACCTGCAATCTAAACTTAGTCTTAGTATATAGGTTGCATAAGGAATTAAGCGATATATTCTTAATTATTCCTGTTAGTTTCACGGTAAACCTAGATTTCAAACTAAATTACACGTAAGGAAAAAATGGCAGTACAAATTTACTATTTGGTCTAAGCTAGATCATGAATGGATATGGAAAACGACTTACTGTCAATTTACAATTCAGGTTTAAGTGTATAGATTTGGATGGAAATGGAGTGCTTACGCCGAATGAAATGCAATTTTTTTATGAGGAGCAACTGCATCGCATGGAATGTATGGCCCAAGAGCCCGTGCTGTTTGAAGATATTTTATGCCAGATGGTTGACATGATTGGACCAGAGGTACTGTCCATTTATTTATTCTAATTTATTTACTTTCTCGTCGAATTTCTCTTATCTGTTTTTAGCTGGTGATAAGTTCATTTCGTATAATACTTGAAAGCTTTGATTGCAGAAAGAATGTCAATTAACTCTGCGTGACTTTAAAGTATGCAAACTATCAGGAAACGTTTTCAACATACTTTTCAATCTGAATAAGTTCATGGCTTTTGAATCACGTGATCCTTTTCTCATCCGTCAGGTTTGTGGAATATTCTATATTTTTTCCCAGCTGCCAGCTGATCTACAATTACTTGCGACCTAAATATTGTTGCATCTTGAGCAGGAACGCGAGGATCCAACTTTGACAGAGTGGGATCGATTTGCACATAGAGAATATATTAGACTTTCTATGGAAGAAGATGATAACGCCTCCAATGGTAGTGTAGAAGCTTGGGATGAATCACTTGAGGCCCCCTTTTGAATTTAATAAGGTAAGCAGTATATTTAGATGATCCCACTAGCATTTAAAAATTGCCACCTGTGGAGGGACACTTTTTCTAGTTATTGCTTTTCTTTCACCCCACTTAACATTATTCATAAAATGTTATTTGACTAAATGGTACAAGGCGTGCATTGCAACTGTTGTGGTCTGTGCTCGAATCCCCATTTTTTGATACCACTGGAAGAACTTCCCGGCTTTGCGTTGAAGAAAACATTGAGTCTCACCTTGTCAGCCTGTCCTTAAATATCAAACTTATCACGTCGGTATTAGTAGAAGCTTAATCGTGCTGCATAGATAACCATCAAATGCTCATGCAATGTCTTTACCTTTTTTTCCGAAAGGCCTGCTCTTTTGCTTTAAGTGATACTGAATTATGTTGTTGAAAGCTAGACCGATATTATGCCATCCTTGAATATCATATTGCATTAGCAGTAAATCCACGCAAAGCTGTGACCATACATGGCTTTTGCATATACATGGCTCTTGTCACTTCTATTTATATCATATGTCTCTCAATCACAAAAATCCATAGCTACTTTCTGAAACAGAGTACCCTGTAATCTTCTTAGGCCACCTTTGCTTCCTATTTGATGAGACACATTTTTCTCACCCCTCAGGTTCTTTCCATAATAATTTCCCCTGGATTTCTTTAAGCATGTGAGCAACTTTCATGTGAGCGACTTTCAACGTTAGATAAAATAAGACATTTATTAGATACATAGACTGAAAAGTGTGCTTAAGCGACTCAAGATTACTTTGCCTTGACCTTTTGAATATTTGAAACCTTAAAATAATCGGTTGAGGCTCCCTACATCATAACCAAGAAGTGAGCAATAATGGCATCTTTATAATTCCAACTCCTCTAGTTTGAGCACTAAAACAAATGGTATGGTGATCATTAGCCTTCTCAAAGTCAATCTTGTGTAACACACCTGATCTCATTATATTTCTATATGTGCATTAGCAAGTAGCAGCTAATCTCAAATCTGCAAGCTCCAAATGAAACCCCTTTGGTTTGAAATTTTTCGAATTAATAGCCGCTTCACCCTTCTTGCCAAGACTTTTGCAAATATTCTTTACCCTTCTGGGACTAAGGGTAAAGCTCCGAAGATTTAGGAGTAAGAGAGATGAACATATTAAATCTTATATTCAAAGATTACGTTCTAAAACTCCTTAATCACCTAACATCTTTGGACAAGATTTGCATGCTTATGCTGAAAAGCCCGTTGGAATTAAAGTTTTAGTCCGAAGTATTTTATTCATGAATGAGATGTGAAATTGGACAAAAAAAAATACAGGTTATGTTTTGTCTTCCTTTACTTTGGCATTCAAGAATTATGTTTCTGCTCGTAATTTTGTGCAGGTGCCTTAAAGAGCTCTGAATATATACTTGGATCTGGCATTCAATGAAGAGCAATGGACATGTGGAGAAAACGTCTAACTGTGTAGTGAAAAGGTCCAAACCTCATTGGTGACAGATACTAGTGACCTTGGCGACTGAGAATTGTAAATCAGAGGGGTGCTTCTTTCTGCAGACGAATATGTTGTCCTCAGACTCAGTGCTTAGTAAAGCTTTTTGTTGGAAATGTCAGATGCAAGATGCAATTGCTGACTGGTGATAATCAAATCATTTGGTTCCAGTATGTCTTCATTGGTTTTACCTTTTCTTTTTCTTCTTTGTTTTTTGTTTTTGGGAGAGAAATCATGTCTGATATGTTTTTATTTCCTGTAATTCGTGGATACGAGAAAGTGCCAAAAGGTGTTTTTTTTCTTTATAATTTTATTGGAACTTGTCTTCATCATGAATGGTACGTCTCATTTTTATTACTGTTTTTCTCTGCACAGTTATATGTTTTATGTTACTGGATTTAGAAGGAAATCACTTGTATTTTGTTCTCTATCTCTTGTTTAAAATTTTGAATGTTGTCATATACCGACATAAGTTGATGATGCCCTCGTGCCTTAAAACTGTTGTTGTCAGGGCATTCTGCGACTTTGACTTAAATTTGGTTCCTTAATAAGAGCTTTTAACCATGGATTGTAGTTCTTGTAGCAGCAAAATATTGAATGTTTGCTTTCATTCTGTTAGTTTTTTGAACCTGAATAGCTAGCTAGGCTTCTTACTCTGATTAATTTCATTTTCGAATTTGTCTGTCTACCATATTTTGAACTGCTACAATTCATGCAGGTAGTACAAAGGTTTTCTATACTAATAAAATTCAGTTTCCAATTTTGTCTAGCTGCCATCTTAAATTATGGTATCTGAGTTTCTAAAGTGCTTACTCGCCGGGGTAATGTTCGTAATGGTTATTGTGATCGTGGTCGCAAATTAATAATATTTCTTATCAAAATAATATATATCGGTATACTAATAATACATTAAAACACTTTAGAAATGTAGAATTCTTCCTTCAGTTTTGAGACTAATTCTCCTAAACTAATTTTTTTCTTTTCGTGCCATTTTCCCTGTGATGTCTGGCGAAAAAGAGGTCGTAGGAAGTGAGCGTACATCTTTGGGTTGCACCGTGAGGAAATGAATACAACCTTATCATAGGATTCAAAGGTTTTTGCCCCCGATGCTACAAGAAATTCCCGTTCAGCAAGACTGCTGTAGTATATATAGTGTGATCATTATTGCTGAAATAAGCTTCAAAATTTTCAAAGAATTACAATGGTAGAGAAAACCATCTGTCCTACTAAATCGGATTACATAAATACATTTTGCAACTTAACGACATTTACGTAGTATGGCTAAGTAAAATAAAATGTGCACTTGATTATTAAACCATAAATAAGAACGATAACCCTGTGACAAATAGCTCCTAATGGTTCTACCGCTTCTAAGCATATGAGATTACAAGAGTAGAAAGCCATTAAATAAACTTTTGCAATTTACATCAAGGTATTTAATCCTAGCCAATAGCTACTATAGACATCACCACTACTCAATCAAAGCGATTTTATTTCTAACAAGTAGCTCCTAACATGCGAAAGCCCTATCGCTTTGCCTCTCCTTAACCATTGTTTTTTTTTTCTATCAAAAGCTTCGGTGTTATGGCAAGCTGACGCAGCCTCACTCAAGTGCTAACCAAATGTTGCCTAAGTTTATGGAACTATTACATCTTTTTGCAAAAGGTAAGTAAATTGCATTGATGTGGAAGTAAAATTTAGCCTGTACATACGAAAAAAAGTAACTCTCGCTAACTAAAGTACAAAGTGTGAGTTGTAAGTAGAGAATAATCCCAAAGTTAATTAAGTATATTTTGTCATGTTCTTCGCGAAACACGGAAATCGCATTGTAATCCCAAAAGTAAAAACTCCTTGAAACCATCAATAGTCCCCATTTCCTTTACACGCTTAGCTTTCGCCTCTCCTTTGAGAGAACTTTTGCTTCTCCAGATCCACTACTAGGAGCTTTCTAGTCTTTGATCACTATGTCGTACGAACATACAGGCAATGCCTCGTCTGAAGCTGCAACAATTATGTCCTGGAGTGAAAACATTGAATGTTTAGGCTGTAGCAAAGAATTCTCGTCCCCTGAGGCAATTGTGAGCCGCCATTATGTGTATTGGTGCAAGAGGAGTAGGATTGAAGAGAGGGTTCAAGTTGAAAATAGAAATGGAGATCAGCCCGTTATCCTTGAGCCTTTGGGGATCAAGGGGACGGGGTCTTGTGGTTGCTGGACAAGAAAGTGGTTGATCGTGGGGGCATCGTTCGTGGTAGTGATTGTGATGTTTCTTATGTACTTCATGGGAAGGAAGAATGGGGTTTGGTTCTTCCTTGAATAGAGTCTAGATTAATGCATGTATGATCATGATTTTCATCATCAAATGAATTCTATAAATAGATCATCATTACTCTCAGTTCAGTTCACTGACAGTCCTACCCCTTCTGTTTTAAGCATCACAGACAATGGACATAGTCTAAACCTCATTACTTCAGTTCAGATCTTCAAATACCTAAATGTTACAAAATGGGATTTCAGGGCATGTGCATGTTATGTCCACAATATGTATGATCTCTGTGGCTCAGGTGAACAAACCATGGAGGATAAAAGACAGTTAATCCAATTTTGCTTTATCAGTTACATAAACATACAAGTAAACTTCCAACACACAAAAAAGATAATGAACTGTATTCACTGAAGATGATGTTCATATGTTTCCCAAGGTGAAAAAAAAAATGTGGAAACATAATTAGGAATTGGATACAATAACTTAGCTTATAAATACATTTCAGAATTCAGAGCAAAAACATAATTCACCATACCTAGTCCATCCGGAGAGAATGGATAAATAGCTTAGCGTAAACTTTCTACTACCGTGGTTGGAAACTCAGGGTTACGGTCCCTATATAAAACCGGCTTGCCTTGCAAAATAAAAAAAATAAAAAATAACTTAGCATAAACTTTCTACTCCCGTTTCAGAATAGTTATATTCATGACACTTGCAACTGAAGAACTTTGGCTGGCCTCTGTGTTCATCAAATTTATTCTTATTATTGCACAGATCAAAGTAAAAGTGCGAACTAATAATTTCCTCTCCTGCTTCAGCTGCCCGCCTCCATATACCGTAGGTAAAGATATGTGGTAACCCCAATATCCCAAAGTTCAATGATAGTGGACATCCTGAAACCTCTGAAACCTGGTAAGGACATTTGGAAATTGATAACATTTGAAAAACGTTCTTGAAGCTCCTTCGACTCACCGGTAACGATATTGGTTGAGAAAATCTTGCTTTTGATGTTAATGAACACAACTCCTGTATCCCTCGGATTAAAGCAAACCACCTTTCCATATGCCAAAGATATGGGGTGAGAGAATTCAAATTTCAAGCATATATTGTAGGATTTGGCCCACTTAGCACGATAGTAATCCTCCAAACCCACACTGACAACTCATTTTCTGCCATGACTCGTGTATAAGCAAGAGGTCTACCCGGATACTCCACTAAGGACCTGCACACACAATATGGCTGTCCTTCTACATTCTTGCAGAAACAATACCCGTCATCTGTATCCCCCGGTACTTTCATCAAGGTGAAACTTTCAGATTTGAGATTATAAGCCACAAATCCAGACGGGTCAAACAGCCAACAATGGCTGACATAATGAAAGGTAGATGTACCTGACATAATGAAATCCTTGCCCAACAATGGCTCAACGTCATGTAGTCTATTGGTCCAGCAATTTGTAATCGTCGAAAAGGTACGTACTTCTAAACCATCTTTTACATCAAACATAGTTGTGACCAGAAAGTGGGGAGGATGGCAAGAAGGTTCAAAAGCTAATCCAATTACACTAAACCTGTTGAGTTTTTAAGGGAACCTGGACCTCGAGGAACACCATACTTGCTGAGCACTTCAATGGACCCTACGCATACGGGTATAACTGCTATTGCCTCGGCACTGGGGCTATGAACAATGAAAAAATCTGGTTCTCTAGCCATGTGCTTACCGTAAGAATGCAGGATCAAACCATTACAGGACATCAGAGAGGTAGGTGGCTTACGGGGTTATTTAGCCAATAAACCACAGTCGAGGTTCTTACTGAATTTCTTTTTCTGATCTACATAATCTTCATGGATTTCATCCAAAGGAATAAAACAGACGAACCAAGAGTTGCAACTGTGATAAAAACCTAACAATTTACCATCCAGGGACTCGTGCTTGAAGACTAAGGATCAGAAATCACATGATGCCACCTCTTTGATACAGACATGAATTTGGTAACTGATCGCCATGGGAGTCGAAGAAGAGTCATATTAAGAATGTCCTCACTGTTAAATGTTGCGACCCCCCTGTGGGAGGCGCTGCTCTCTTCAACACTGTCGACAACTTGATGGTGTCGACCTGCTTTAATCAGATTTCTCAGATTCTCCTATACAGTTAAAATCATACATCAATTTCAAGCAATAAGCTCATTGGAAATTTAAAGTCAGTGATTTGCTTCCTAACTTGGCAACGGTTATAAGCGATATGACTGTTATACCAATTATAATCGGAATAGCTCACATAATTTTAAACGAGAACGTAATCAAACATCACACTGTTAAGTACTAGCGCTACTCTGATCAAGAAAATGAATAGACATAATAACATACCTTGAAATACAATTTATCCTTGACTCTGTTTTCAATATCTTTCACATCAAACTGAGTTAAGAAAAAGTGACCAAATCAAGAATTTAGACAAACAGTTAAAACGAAATAAATGCTGGATATACAATGATAATTAACTTACCTTAACAAGCATCTGGAGAGCTTCGTAAGTACGCAGTGAACTGAGAGACCCTGCTAATAGCATCTCATTCAATGTTTCATCCATCCACTTTTTGATCACGAAAACAGCTTTGTCCATGCATCCTTCTTTTATCAGATTAAACCATTTGCCCTATAAATTGAAATAAATTTACTAATATCATAATTTGACACCAAAAAAATATGTTCCTACGTTAAAAAGAAGATTCTCGTGAAACTAATGATATCATACCTTCAGATCCACTTCTGAATGCAACAACAATGCACCAGAAAATTCAGTGTCTTCTTTTATTTTTTTCCATTAATCTGCTCCACACTTTACTACTCCAAGTGTAAGAGCTGTAAGTTCTTCGTCTGTCTATTTTCGCTTGCCCATAAATATAATTGTAAGTATTACCAAGATGAACTAGAAACTGTTTCCTGTGTGGGAAAAGCAACCAAGAGTTAATTGCGTCACGAATAAACATTCTTTTGAAAACTACAAAGTAATCGGTGATACACGGTTTACAATCAAAAGCAGAAATAGTTTGTATGCAGAGGTAATTATTCTTTAAAGGAATATCCGTTGTTATAGCAATACGATCTCTCCATTATTAGCTCAAGAAAAGGTGGCAGATTTTATCATCGTAAAATATTTGCTCATTGTTAGCCAAATTAGTCATGCATTTTAATATGTCCTTAGTTAGGAAGAAGTTATCAATAGATTTCTTTTTATTATGGATATAATCTCTTTTCGATGTAGATCATGCAAAAAATTTCTTTAATAAACTAGTGATTAGAGTTTGTTATAAGTTTAAGAGAGAATTTGTTTTGTTTTAATTTAAGTTTTCAAAGGATCTCCTCAGACTGGTTCGTGTAAGATTTGAAATTGGTAATACGGGTACAGCAAATTAAATATTAAATGAAGCATGAGAAACTAAATAACAAAGGCATCAGCATTAACAAGCAAATAAGAGGATTTCAATTACTAGTCACTTTTTTTTAGAGAGAGATTGATCGATTAACCCTACGATTGGGTACTTTGATTGCCCTTGTTTCACACCAACTAGCTCTAGAGGGAGAGAGAGTTGTGATTTGAAGGCGTCGTTGAGAACATTTTCTGAGTTGGTAACCAATTCGTCCTTTAAAAAAAAATCGCAATTTCTTCACCCTGAGACAACGGGGGGCTAAAAAAGGAAAACAAGTTGAAGTTAGTAACCCAAGAACTTACTATTGGAGCAAGGATATAGTTAACAATTATAGATGTTTACAGCTGACAAAAAAATCATAGATATTTGCAAAAGAACTATTGATCCAGAAAATGATCTAGAAGAAAGTCACAAAGGAAAAAAAAATAATGAATTCTCTGTATCCCTCCATCCCCCTTTCTTGCTCAGTTGCTCTTAGTTCTAATAGTCTTAAATATGCATTCTTTGTTCAAATGTTTAATTTCTGAATTCTGATACAGTAATATGATTTTTTTTTTATACCATTGTACCTACGTGCACTTCACAACTAATTAAGAACCAGCAATTCCAAGACTCATATATTTCTGTAAACTAAATAAAGTTCATAAGATAATCATCAATCTAACTAATTAAGAACCAGCATTTCCCCTCTCCTAAAACTCTTTGAACTAATTCGTCCCCTCACGAAAAACCAGTGACGTGATGACCAAAATCAGAACCACCACCATCTCTAGCCGTTCGTAGCATGAATGAAAAAACAGTAGGTGGTAAATCTCTAGAATTTTTTTGATCTATTTCATCCCCTCGTGGAAAACCAGTGGTGCTATGAATAAAGTCAGAACAACCACCATCTCCAGAGGTTAGAAGCATGAACTGAAAATTAGTAGGTGATAAATCTTTAACAAGAAATGTCTTCCACGTGAACACTTAAAGGGGATTTTTCTAACCAAAATCTCAAGTGAGCAAAGCAATTCAAGTAAGGTAAAAACAGAGAAGGCATGTCCATTTAGGACTATGCACATAAAGTGGTCTCTAATTTTTTTTTTTAGGTTTTGAGAGATTTTTGGATGGATCTCAAGAAATCTCCTTGTGCTGCCAATCTCTCCTGTTTGAGCTTTAGAGTTCTTAAGAGCATCTCCAACATAGTGGTATGCTGCTAAGGTTTTCCCATACTCTTGCAAAAACCCCTTCCAACACCAACAAGAGTATGGGGTTCAACATACTCACCCCCATACCCCAACAAAGTGGTATGCTGTTAAGGTTTTCCCATACTCTTGCAAAAACCCCTTCCAACAGGAGTATGGGGTTCAGCATACTCACCCCCGTACCCCTCCAAAGTATGTGAATCCGGAACTTAGAGAGTGGTATGCGCATACTATTTTTGTGGGTCCCCCACAACTTTTTTTTCTCTCTCTAATAAAAGAATATTGTGGGTCCCAATTTTTAATAAAAAAATTCTCTCATAAAATAACATTATGGGTCCCAATTTTAATATAAAAAAAAATTGAATTTGGAGATAAATCTGTTGGAGCAAAGTAGTATGCTATTCCAGATACCAGTATCCAGAACCGGAATAGCAAACCATTTCTATTGGAGATGCTCTAAGAGTGTAGGAAGACATAATCTTAGAATCTATTTCCTCAGGTTGTTATAATTGAAAAAAAAGAAAGTGGGGACTGGTTTCAACGAGAGTTATAATTCATAGGTTAACTAATATCTCTCTGGAGATTGTAAATGTATATTCCACTAATGGGTCTTAAAGAAGTGTAACAGGTTGTGGTGATTTTCGTTTGAGAGTAGATGGACAGAAAAAAGAAAATGAAGTTTTTGAAGATGATAAAAGACATCATTGGTTTAATGGAGGAACACAAAAATTTTTGGAGTTAATAAAAGACAATATCATTAATGGAGGAACAATACAACACAGAATGGGTACACCACCCCCAGAAAATGGCAAGCCAATATTTTTTTTCTTCCAAAGTATCTCCTTATAACCATGCTGCTTTCATACCACATAAGAATTTCATAAAATCCGCAAGTCCTAATTTTCAGTAATGATAACTCAATAGGTTTGAAACATCTATTTTTTGGAGTTTGCTTCATTTAGTGTCTAGATTAGGCGTCAACATTTTCTCATGGTTGTCCGGCGTCAGTGAGTGCACGAGGAGCGACTATAGCTGGACAAACTGACTCTGAACAGGTAGGTGGGTTTCTAACTCTTTGTTCTAAAAAGTCAAGTCTATGCCTTTTACAGAGTATGAAAAACTAGTAAGAATGTCTTCCTTTAGAAAACAGAGCTTCTATTCGAATAGACTATTTTATATTCGAATAGAGATGGAAAGATTCTTTCTATTCGAATATGATTCTGTCTATTCGAATAACTTACCTCAGCGTGATTTCAAGCTTGGAAAGATTTCTTCTATTCGAATAGGACTTTGGTCTATTCGAATAACTTACCTCAACGTAATTTCAAAGCTTGGAAAGATTCTTTCTATTCGAATAACTCACCTCAGCGTGATTTCCAGCTTGATCCTATTCGAATAGGATTGTTCATATTCGAATAGAGCATGTGTTTTCTGTTTCACTATTTAAGACATACTTACCTTTTTTTAAGACTCACTTCTTTAAAGCCTATATTGTTTTAAATGCTTGCTTTTGAGAGTGAAGAGAGATCTTCTTTGAGAGATTCAAGAGAGAATCAAATCACTCAAATCTTGAATTAATCTATTGATCAAGAAACTCTAGTCATGCATTGAAGAACTTGAGCAATTCAAGACTTGGAGCTTCGACGAGAGATTGAAGCGAGGCGTTGCGAGAACGCGAGATTGATTGCAAGAAGATTATTTGGAAGAGAGATAACCATGAGAGGTGCTTATCGAGTCTGTAAGTGATTAAATTATTGTAGTTCTTTTTCATATAGTGGATTGTTTAGTTGTCGGGGATTCGACAGCGACCTGTGGGTTTTTCTCATGAGAAAGGTTTTCCCACAGGGTTAAAAATCGTTGCATGCTTCTTTAATTTCCAACTACTTGTTTGACATTAGATAATTGGATTAACTTGATTTAAGTTTATATTATGCCATTAATTCAGAGAAATTAAGACCTGACGATTTAGACCTAAAACAATCGAAATTGATTAGTCTCAAGCGTCTAGGAATTTCAAGGTTTAAATAGAGTACAAAATGTAGTTACTAGCTACCTCATACAAGTTACACTATACATATAACTAACTAGGCGCGGAGAGGTTAATGGAGATACAAAATACCATCTTAAAATATAATGAAAATAGAAAGTCACTAGCTTAACTTAACATCAAACATCAGAATAACACATCTTAAGCGGAAAATAATTCGTGGAGGAAGAAATTGATGGTTAAATTGCTTAAGGGATACAAAAAGTAAAAGTTTCAATAAGGTTACTAGTACTTTAAATCAGACACATAAAATGCCCAGAATGAAGATTCAACAAGTGCTTCTCGAAGAGGAGATATGGACTAGAGAAATTGTGGCGGTGTTTTTACCAATTTTAGACCTCATATGGACGGATTTAACTTTGAAAGGCTCCCGGAGGAGGAGACTTTACATTAGGAGTGATCTTTGAAGAGGAAGAGATTTTAAAGGTGATTAGGGGATTGATTGAGGATAAGACTCGGGCCCGAATAGTTTCACCATTGAACTTTTTCTGGAGTACTGCAATACACTCTTCAAGGGACTTTATGGAGGTGGTCTATCATTTCTACACGATTAATTATCTTGTTTACAGCTCGGATAATACTTTCATGTGGATATGGATATGGATGTCATACTACCATGTTAGTTGAGATTGTGAATTACATGTTGGGCGTTGGGTATAAGTGAAGGGATTGGTAGGGAAATACAACTCTTCGGCCTCTTTCTCATTAATGGTGAATATCCTCGAGAGAGTACCATATCTAATCTTCCTATTTATTATTTATCATTATCCATTGTCCCAAAGGAAGTGGAAAAGCAATAGAACCGCATCACGAAAAAGACTTATTTGGAACGATTATGAAGATGAACATATAATTTATCAGGTTAGTTAAGAAAGACTATGTAGTCAGAAAAAAAGCAAAGGTAGTTTGGGGATTAAGAGCATTGTGGGGCAGTAGTTATGGAGGTTTGGCATGAATGGCCAAAGAATGTGGAAAGAGGTTTACATATCTACGTTGAGGGTGATGAAATTCAGGTGTAGTAAGGAGTGTGGAGAGGGGTAATGAAAATGAACGAGAGCTTTGGGAAGGGAGTGAAGGTAGACTTTGTAATGGATTGTGCCAAGACCCTTGTGACTCAAGTCCTTTATCAATCACTGGCTTCCCTGATATCAAAGAGTGTAAACACCTACAAAGAAAAAATGGATTCCTAAACTACCAACAAAGTGGACTTCCTCGGTTGGACCATTTTCTAGACAAGACTTTTGTCATTAAACATGTGTGTGTGTGGTTTAGCTACCCTGATTAAAAAAAAAAAAACCTTTCTCGTGCTGCTGTGGCTTTCTTTTTTAACAAATACCATTTTTTCTGCATATATTAAAGCAAACACGTAAACGATCAACACAGGATTCCAAAAGGTGTCAAAGATGTATTAAGAATCAAAAACTTTATCTCACCTTTATACTTCCTTTCTTCCATCTTTTTAAAACAGGCTCAAAAACTTCATCATCAATAATCGCTTGCCAATTACTTTCCTTGTGTTTTTTGCGACTCCGTCCTCAAGCGCCTTTACCTCCTCATCTGTCCACCTCGTAGCCTTTTTCTCCTCTTTTGAATCATTAATTATCTCACTCATTTTAAGTCTGAAACTCATTAAGAAAAAACAGTGAATAAACTAGATGGTACCAAAACAGTGAAGTCTAAAATCTTGATTTAGACATCATTCAATGGGGCAAATTCATCAAAAGAGCTTTTGATACTTTACATTAAAAATCAAATTCACATTGCGAATAACTCTTTTTACAACAAAAGAATAAAAAACTTCTTGGGCTACAAGAAATGTAAGAAGAGGGTTTCAGGTATCTGATATCGCTTCATCTCTCGTTCTCTGAAAAGACGCAATTTGCTTCAAAGTTGGTAATGAATCCTCAAGAACTCATCTGAATATCTTCTTAATTTGCGTTTTGATCTTGTTAGTTAGCACAAATTGGTCATCATTGATAATTAGGTTATTTTGTTACGATTACAGTGGCTTTGATGTCGAATATTAAAATTAGAGTAGTAGATTTGTGTTTTAGTTTAGGGTTTTTGATAGTTGGTGCTCAATTTTGGGGAATTTGAGCAGTAGATTGGTGTTTGATTTTATGATTTTTGGTGTTTAGTTTTAAGGGTTTTGAGCACTAGTCTGGTGTTGAATTTAACTAGTGCTCAAAACCCTTAAAACTGAACACAAAAAATCAAAAACCCAAAAATCAAACACCAATTTACTGCTCAAATCCCCCAAAATCGAGCACCAACCATAAAAACCCTAAAATCAAACACTAATCTACTGCTCAAATCTCCCAAAATCGAGCACCAACCATCAAAAACTCTAAAATCAAACACCAATCTACAACTCAAATCCCTTAGAATTGAACTCCAAAAATCAAGCGCCAATGTACTGCTAAAATCCCCCAAAATTGAGCACCAACCATCAAAAACTCTAAACTAAAACACAAATCTACTACTCGAATCCCAATGTAATCGTAGCAAAATAACATAATTATCCTCGACAACCAATTTGTGCTAACTAACAATATCAGAACGCAAATTAAGAAGAGATTCAAATGAGTTCTTGAGAATTTATTACCCACTTTGAAGCAAATTGCCTCTTCTCAGAGAGAACGAGAGATGAAGCGATATTGAACCAAACCCTTTCATACGTTTCTTTAGAGCATATGCAGCAGCTAGGTACACCCTGATGTGGTGGGTGAATTTGAAATCCACCATCTTTTCCACCCAAATCGTCTCCCAGCAGCTAGGTGAATACCTGACGTGGCACCAAGAAAATTAATCCAAGGGTGGATTTTCCACCCTGTGAGTGGATTTGGGGTGAATTCACGCTGCACGGTTCAGACGTGCATGTAGGCATTGCGCGCGGTTCATAAGTGCGCGTATACACTTCTCCCTTAAGATTATAATACGCGTCCTCCCATCCAATGGCTCCTATTAAGCGCACTTCAGAACTGCGGGTAGACTCAAGGTACAAGATTAAAACACGCGGACGGCTAAGATTGCATGATTTTCAAACAGCTAGTTTTTGCCGCGTGGTTCAGAAGTGGGCGGTATAATAAGCCTGTATAGAAAATATTCTTGGTTCCCCATTATTTCACCTTAGTTTTTCCCTGATCAAATTTTTTAACAAGATGCTCAACGACTATAAACGGCTAGTTTTTTTCTCTATTTATAACCCCCATTCATCTTCTACTCTCTTCTACAATCAACTCATTCATCTTATATCTCAAAACTCAACTTTCTTCATTTCTTATCAATTACGCCGAATCATGTCTGACGAAATCATTGCTGACTTACTTAGGCCTGACACATCACTCTTATCTTGGGAGTTATCATCTTCATCATCGTCCAGTGACGAAGATCTATTCCGACGTTAAATTAAGTTATTGCACGAGTATAGCAAGATTATGATTGAGATGGGAGAAGCAGAAGAAAAAGAGCAAGATGTGACATCATTACGGAGGCGGGGAGGTAATAAAAGGGGACGGATTGACAAGCGGAAAAGCCATGAGCATAAATTGGGGGAGGATAGCCTTAACCGGGATTACTTCGGTGGCAACCCAAGATTCAAAGGTGTCTCATTTTGTCATCGATTCCGTATGAGCGAAGGTGTATATCAACGTATTTATGATCAAATACTTTCTTTGAACCCCTATTTTATTCAAAGAGAAAATGCCGTTAAGACTATGGGCTTATCCTCGCACCAAAAGATAACGTGCGCACTTCGTATGTTATGTTACGGTACTAGCGCAGACGCCCAAGAAGAATACTTTCGGATTGGGGATTCTACGATTATTTTGTGCTTGAAAGATTTTTGTAAAACTATTATAACACAATTCAAAGCTCAATACCTTAGATCTCCCAATGAAGACGATAAATTATACTTGTTAGAAGTGAATAGATCACGAGGCTTCCCGGGGATGTCAGGTAGTTTAGATTGTATACATTGGAAATAGAAGAATTGTCCTACCGGGTGGGAATGACAATATACCGGGTATAAGAAAATCCCGACGGTGATTTTAGAAGCGGTTGCATCCCAAGATCTTTGGATATGGCACGCATTCTTTGGGGTGCCCGGTTCTAACAACGACGTTAACGTCTTGCATCAAGAGTGGCTTTTCAACAACTTGTTTAATGGAGTTGCGCCGCCATGTAATTATTATATAGGCACGGTACCGCACACTATGGGGTATTACTTAGCGGATGGAGTCTATCCAAAATGGCAAACACTTGTTCAAACTATAAGAAATCTGTCCAACGATGCCGAAAGACATTTTTCATAGATGCAAGAAGCATGCCGCAAAGACGTAAAGCGTGCTTTTAGGGTATTACAAGCTAGGTTTCAAATATTGGCACACGGTGTGCGATTTTGGAAACCTAGTGATCAAGGAAATGTTATGTACGCATGTATAATCTTGCACAATATGATCGTCGAAGATGAATATCATACTTACATCCGGCAAATGGACATTGATCCCAAGTTTAGAAAATCCGTGGATAATTGGAAGGAGGACTTAAATCCAAGACACGCGATCAACACTATGACATAGTACATCCAGAAGGTTTGTAAAATTAGAAATGAAGGAGCTCATTTCTAATTACAAGATGAACTTGTCTCGCATTTGTGGAGTGAAAAGGGGGCAGAGTAATTGTAGTCTTCATCATTGTTTGTTTATTTTCTAAAATAATGTATTTTCTTTCCAAGCTTAATGTTGAAGTTATAATGTATTTTGTTTCCAAGTCTTCATTATTGTAACACTTTAAGAAAACATAGTTTACTGCTTCTGCTTTTTGATTTTGTATCAATTTTAAAGATTACGAACCATTAATAACAATTTTATTGAAATAATGAAATTACATAGATCTTAAACAATTTTATTGAAATAATGAAATTACATAGATCTTAATAACTACTATTAACGCTAAGAATTACATCAATTTTCATCACTAAAAACGTCGTCATCACTTGGACACTGCTCCTTCAACTTCTTCGAATATAATTTAATCTGCTTCTTCATCCAATGTCTTTCTGCCGGTAGTAGGTTACTTGGGTCCGTTGTCATCACCTTAAGCATATGCGAGTCGTCGAAGGCTTTTTTTCGAGTTAGCTCCGCTTCACGCCTCCTTTGAATCTCAGCCTCTCTAGCCAACTTTAGTTCCTCTCATGCTCTAGCTTTAGCTTCCTTTTCCTCTTTCTTCTGCTCGTCTCTCTGATTCCATGACTTCATCATGTTGGACGTTGTCTCAAGCATCCTCTTTCACCAAAAACCTATACTTGACTTTGCTGCTTCTTTTGCCTTGTATTTTTTTTTGGCCGTTCGGTCGTGCATCTCCACAAGAATATAGTAGTGCATCCACGTTGATAGAATCATCCGAAATTACGATATTTAGAGTGCCGGATGTAGGTGTTTCAGGATCGGTATTGGTGGAGTTACCCGGGCAATCGTTAATATTTAACTTCCTAGCGACGTTGCAGCCGGGATGGCCGATGTGATGAATTTGTAACTATTTTGGGCAAGTTTCCAAAACTTTGTAAGTTTCCCCAAGTGCAAATGGTTTGCGCTGTAGTTGAAAAAATGTATCGTATGCCATACGTTTCTAGAAATCAAGTTCGAGAATTCTTTAGAGTATGATTTACCTTTGAACATTAATGAAATGAGAAAAGTAAATGAAATACTTACGAAGTCATCTGTTCCAATACCGGTATGATGTCGGCTCTCAAGGTCTTGAATAATACCTCTAAAAAAAGAACATTCCTTACTGAGTCGCCCTTATACGCACAATTGACATCGTTGTACGATCGCCACATCGATTGGTCAACATAGAAGGAGTTGAATTGATCACGCACCTTGAACCAAAATGTAGCATTTTTTTGGTTGTTCGTGGCAGTGAGGTTTTGAGATACTTGGGACCAAGCGCGTGCAAGATTCACGAAGTCATTAGACGACCAATTTTTGGAGTTGGAGTATTATTTTGTGTCGTCATGAACTTCCTCTGAAGCCTCAAGTACATCCTCAACTATAATAGGTGTCGATGTAGTCTTTCTTTTAGACTTTGCCTTCCCACGCATATTACTTCTCGTGAGAACCGGATTGAGTTCCTCAACCTCAGCTACATCCTCAATTATAATAGGTGTCGATGCCATTTTTCTTATAGACTTTGCCTTCCCGCGCGTATTACTTCTCGTGAGAACCAGATTGAGTTCCTTGGTGATGACCGGAGAGACAACCGGAGTTACAACCGGCGATGTATTAAGATTTAAATTATTTAAACCCCATGTACCTTGCATCGGCGTGGTACTCGAACTTCCACCGGCGAAATAAGTTTGAGATAAATAATATGGATTTCTTGGTTGAGGGTACGAGCCCGTATACCCATCAAATTGAGGGTAATATCCTTGGTTTGGGTAATAAGGGTAATATCCATGGGTTTGAGATTGAAATTGATTGTTGGGTGGCAGGAATAGTTGGTAAACATGGTGATTCTGACTTTGGGAAGTGTTAGGCATTTGCGACAGATCAAATGTGCCGAATTGATGAGGAAAAGCGTTTCCTTGTTGGTTCGTATTGGAGGATTGATAGTGGTTTTGAGAATTAGATTGGGAGCTTGAGGAAGACATAATGGTTTTGTTTGTAAGGTAAAGAGGGAGGAGAGTGTAGGAGATGAATGATATTTATAGATTAAAAAAACTAGCCGTTAATATGACCGTTGAGTAACTTATACAACAAGTTTCCATAAAAAAAGCTAGCCTTTAATATGTCCATTGAGTAACTTGTACAACAAGTTTCTAAAAAAATATATCCGTTAATATGGCCGTTGAGTAACTTGTACAACAAGTTTCTATAAAAAAATATTAGCCTAAGGTTTAACATACTGAAACATTGGTTTGGCGGTTCCAATAAGAGTGAGGTCAACCAGACTTGACACTCCTCACTTCACTTCAGTCTCATATTAATCAAGCAATATTAATACTAGTCGTTGATGATTGAGTAACTTGGATAACAAGTTTGCAAAACATAAATCTTAAAAAAGAAAACAATATTAAAATCCGAATAAAACATAGTTTAAACAATATTAATACACAACATAGTTTAAACAAAACATAAATAAAAATTCTAAATAAAACATAGCCTAACTATGACGACCTCTCTTCGTTTGGCGGGCGCGGCTGCCACGTGCGAGACTCTCTTCATAGGTACATTGCACAACCGGCACTGTCAGCTGTTCCTCTAACTCGGTCGTGCGATCAACGTATTGCCTCGAGTCTTTATATGCCGCATACCGTAATCCTTGGTTTTGATGCCACAACTCATTGTACTATACATTGGTGGACACGGGTATGGTACCTGCATCACCGGGATCGGTATCCATCTACGTTGATCGTTCGGTCCCGCCACATCCATGAACCATCCCATATCACGTAGATCGCCGGTCGCCTGAACACCATAGTCTTACACCTGTGAAGACATAGCTAAACTCGACGTAGGTGGCAAGATTATATCGTGCCTCACTAGATCACGCCCGACCGACCAAATATTTCCCGTCCTCTTTACTAAACTGCAACCGATCTTGGGATTTGGATGAACGAGACGCCAATATGTCATATAATCTACGCCGGGAATAAGATAATCGTGACCATCGTAGAAGTCCACATCCTTCAGACTCTGATATAACTCTCGATCGTACCTTGAGAATTCTATAATCTCCTGATGGGGGTCATAGGGCACACTATCAAGCCCGGTCGTCTGACGCATACACCGGTCTCCTAAATACCAAAGCGTACCGTGGCCGTATGGGACTGACACCAATGGAACCCTCTGGGTGCTCAGCGTTGAAGCAACTCTTACCTCTGGATGTGTCAATTGCCTAGGCCTGTGCCATGGTTGCCAATCTATGTTGGTTCTGTCCTTCCATTCTATCATATTTCTGATCACAGTAAAAGAGTGATGGATTTTAGACCCCGTACTCGCCCTTTCATCTCTCCACCCAAAAATACGAGGATAAATATGGTTAAAGTTTTGTACCTTAACTAGATACATTCCAACTTGACAGTACTCGAAGAACCAGTACTCCAACACCGCATAGAATCTGGTGATCGATTTCTTCACCTTCCCGGGCCTCAGAACTGAGACTTCATCAAGCCCTCGATAAAAAGCCGCCATAATCGGCGTACCCCCAGTTAAAACCCGACGTACCAAGAATATCGTAGTCTGTCAAGGTTGCCAAATAACCCGCCTGAAGGGATATTGCACCATTTGAGAAGAAGAGATTACCCATCATATAGGCAATAAATGCCCGTGCATACACGATATCCATTTTTGAGTCGTAATTGTGGAGACGTGGATTCAAAGGCTCTTGCCACTTTTTTAAATAGGAGATAGTGATGTTACCGTACCTCATGTCAGAGCTTGTGATTCCCGGGAACATCTTTTTTGCTTCTTCTAACTTAGAGTACCTCTCGTCGTACAGGAGTTTGCAACCCCTCCCAAAAGATATGTCCATTAGCATGAGAAAGTCTAACGGTGTGAAACCCAGTTCCCCGTAAGGGAAGTAAAAAGTATGGGTCGAAGGCCACCATCGCTCCACAAGAGCATGAATGAGACGGTTATCTGAGTTTTCCGCATTAATCGAGCAAAACTTTACAAAACCCATACCGTCGGCCAACTTCTTCAACGTCGGGTACACGACAATCCATCGGTACCACTTTAGTACCTTATCCAATGATCCTCTACACTGTAATTCATCTCGGTTCTGGCAAAAAAAAATACATTAACACGTTAGAAGTTCATTCGGGGATTTCATCGAACACATTGCAATATATGTTAATAACACATCAAATTTACATAAAACTTACTGGTATTTCCTCCGATCCAACGGAAATATGGACCCAGCCGTCCGGGAGGATATCTACTCTGTTCAACTCATCGTAGGATGGCGTGGGATCAATGTCATCCATCAATTGATCTGGCCAAACATTTGTTATATTTGCGTTCACCCTTCGTTTTACTTCCGCGTTAAAGTTACATGTAGTTTTGGAAGCATTTTTCCTCGGTCGCGAACTAGACGAACTAGACATTTTAAGTGATTAATGGAGGAAATGGGTTGGGAAACTTGAAAGACTCAGGGTGATGCGGCGCGGTTCAGAACCGCGCAGATATATATATTTTTTTAAAAATTATATGGCATTTTCCTATTGGTTGAATGGTACACGCGGTTCTGAAGTGTGTTGGAACTCTAATGGCTCAGATTGAGATACGTGGACGTATCTGGGACATTTATTTCAAGTGCGCGGTTCAGAAGTGCATGGGGTGAATTCACCTTGGGTGGATTGAAAATTGTTGCGGGGTGGATTGGATTCACCCTACTTTTGGGCGAATCCATCCACCCAACTGCTGTGGATGCTCTAGCCCAAGATATTTCTTTTCTTTTCTTTTCTTTGTTGTAAAAAGAATTATTGGTGGTGTATCGCTTCTTTCACGTTTCATTCAGTTGCTTCTTTCGCATCTAGAGATCTTGATATGGTACGAAGAATGTTGATACGACACGTCTCAGTTTCATTCAATGCAATTAAATTTAATACGAGTTCGATGCATTTGTAATGAGTTGCACGACAACATAAGTCTAGAGAATTAGCTCAATGAAGGCAGGAATGCAGTGCATTACAGGTTCAAAATAATTGTAAATGGATGTTTGTGTTGGTTAGAGCATCTCCTAAAGTACCTCACTCACTTGGTTTTTGAGTGCCACATATGATTTTCGTCCTCCAACATTACCTCATTCACTTGGTTTTACTCCTCAAAAACCAATGTTGATTTCCAATATGCAACCTTACTTTTTTACGTCCTGATCGGGCGCCCCAAGTGTTGGGAGTTTATTTGTTTTCTAAGCAGGCGTTTAAGGTTTGGGCGCCCAATTTTTATTTATTTTTAAATAATCAAATCGAGCGCCTAAGATTTGTGAGCCCAATTGTTTATTTATTTGTGTTTTTAAATTGAATCAGGCGCCTAACAATTAGGAGCTTGATGAATTTTTTATTATTATTTATTTTTCAAAAAAAATAAACCGTCGCCCAACAATTAGGCGGTTGTTAAAAAAACCGACTGAGGTATTGTTAGATGAAATTGGACTACCTTTTTACCCAATTGAGTGAAATACTTTAGGAGATGCTTAGATGCATTACTTGCAAATGCAAATGATAACTACCTTTTTAACCCTTAAAATGTCCTTGTTTTTCTCAAATTTCTTCTCCAAGTAGAAAAACCAAATGCAAACACTTTTGCAGTATTTTCCACTTCAACAAACAAGCAAAAATATAAGTTTTTGCAGGAAAATGTAAGTTGTTTGTTTTGCAAAAGTAAACTAAACACATGCAAGTATTTTAAAGACACCACATTTGCATGTAATCGAACCAAACACATGGAATCGATTAGGAATATAAATTGCTTGCATTTGCATCATGTTTGCAGCGAATCAAACTAAGCTGACATAACAAACGTTGTGAACAAAAGTAAAAAAAAAGAGACGTCGTTGGTCAATTGAATGTAAAACTAATTGCTTGGGCTGAACTCGACTAGGCACTGAGTTCACAAGCCTACTTCATTCAAAGGACAATGGCTATCATAGGCCAGTATCAATAGTTTTTTATATAATAGACATTTGCTCAATAGCCCTGATACAATGAATATCATGGGTTAAGGGTTTGAATCTCACCAATACGGTATAAAAGTGAAAGTGTAGAAACGAACAACAAAATAATAAGGCTCAGTTTCGTTCCCTGTAAGTACTATGTAATACAACTCCGATGTATTTGCAATGATTTTATCTCCCAAGTAGAAACCTAAATGCAAACTCTGTTATATTTTTCACTACAACCAATGTAAGCAAAATGAGACGCTTTTGCATGGGAATGGAAGTTGTTTCCTTTGCAAAGGTGAACCAAACACATGCAAGTATTTTAAAGGCACCACATTGTAATTGTAAATCGAACCAAACACATGGAAACGATTAAAAATGCAAATTGCTTGCATTTGCATCATGTTTGCAAACTGAGCCTAGTTCAATTTGGTTCGCTGCAAGCAGGGGCGGAACCAGGATTCTAGGTTGAGGGTATATTAGTAATTTTAGAGGAATATTTAATAATATTATTGATTAATTACGTAATTTCTTTACGTATACTTATCAAGTAATTGACATATCTTAAACATAATCATGATAAAAATAATTTATTCTAAAGAAAAAATATATAAACAAGTACCTGGTAAATCTAGGGATTCTTGAGAGATCCATAACCAATTTAGCAAATGCTACCATAAACAATTGTATCACCTGAAAATTAAAATTAAATTCATTAGTTCATCAACAAATCTTTTTATATAAGCTTACAAGAGGCTTCCATAAGTTTAATATTCATTCAGTAAAAGTATAAAACTTTACGTATTTGAAAATTCACAAAAAAACTTTATATATAGATCAATATTCAAAAATGCACACAAGTAATTGTTCTCGCTTTTTCATAAAAAAATCTAGTCAAGAGTGACATGGACATGTGCAAAAATATCAATATACAAGATACTACTAAATTTTTTTCCTACGGTCCCCTGCTAAACATAATGCTTCTATTATCGAAGTACTCATCTCTGAGGTACTCATCTTCCATCTTGCTATGAAGTACTGTCTTAATTAAATTCATAGCTGAAAATGCACGTTTTGTGGTTGCTGTAGAAACTGGCAGTGTCAACACAAGACGAATCAAACGATCAACCAGAATGTAGTCCTCTGACAATCTTGTTACTACTAACCCTCGACATAACTCAGAAATGGTAGACATAGTCTGAAAGGCTTTGTGAGGAAGGATATTAAGCTCATAGTGTTCAAACTGACATCTCAACATCTGTAGCTCGTGATCAGTAAAATCTTCATAGTAGAATTTTGAGGCGAGAGTGCAAATATCGTCGATATTAAATAATTCAAAACCATTCTTTGGATCCAGGGCAGCACTTAGAATAAGAAGTTTCATCCCTCCTTCGTGAATTTATCATCTAACTCCATCAACTGATAATCTATAGCGGGATAAAATATATTCACGCGGTAATAATGTTGAACTGTAATGTGATTTTTATGTTTGCTGGAACGACCTTTGTCCATCATATGATGAGCACTCATATCTGGTAGAATAACATCATGCATTTTACAAAATGATTCTACACTTGTAAAAAACAAATCACATTCACCATTTTCTCTCAACTTTCGAAGAAGCTTTTTTGTACTTGAAACCAAACCCATTGCCCTCACGATATCTACAGATTTCTTTTACAGAGCTTGACAAAGCATGTCAGTAATACCCATGGTTTTATTCATTAAAAGCAAGTTAAAGACAAACTCGTATGACATAAGTGCATCATAATCCCCCTAGCTTCGCCACGTATCTTACTAGTCCCCCCTTTCGTAATCATGTTGTTAAGACACTCACTTGCAGCACCAAACTTATCGATCAAGCTGCTCACGGAAACAAAATGAGAACCCCAACGAGTAGCCCCCGCTTGCTGCAAACAACCAATCTGATTAGCACCTTTACCCGTCTTTAGCTCACCAGTAGCTAATTTTTTTTTTTTTTTTTTTGCGTGAGCAGATCGTAACTCGCTGTTACGCTTAGGAGAAGCTTTAAAAATATTGACAATACAATTTAATTTGAAAAGAATTGCCAAATCTCGGAGGCATTTTTAGCTGCCGCTACTAATGCTAATTGCAATCTATGGGCAAAGCAATGCACATAATACGCTGATGGGCAATCTCTAAGAAACAGCGTTTGTAACCCATTCTATGAACCACACATGTTACTAGCACCATCGTACCCTTGACCCTGCATATTCTCAAGTAGGAGGTTATTTCGAGTAAGAATATCAGTTATTTTCTTTTGAAGAGTTGCCGTCGTCGTGTCTTTAGCACTTACAACTTCAAAAAACTGCTCTTGTATACAACCAACATTATCAACAAATCTTAGAATAAGGGCTATTTGTTCTTTATCTGATTTATCTTTTGCTTCATCAACAAGAATGCAATATTTCGCATCTCCAATTTCCTTACAAATCTTTTCTCTCACTTTTTCGGCAAGAATATTCAGAATTTTTTTTGAATCAATGGCGAGGTATACTTGGCATTTCCAGGGAATTTTCCAATATAGTATCATCAATCTTCTTATCCCATTTTCCCGTGTAACTTAACAATTCAAGAAAGTTGCCATAATTTTTTGAATGTATGGATTCATCATGGCCTCTAAAAGTACAAGATTGAAGTGCTAGCCAACGCACACACTCAATTGTAGTCTTGAGCCGAAGTCAAATCCTCAAAGTCTCATCCTTAGACTGTATATTGATCATTTTATCAATATGTCTGCACGTCTTCTTTAAATCTTCTATAGAATGTAACGCAGCCATATGTGGAGAACCATGACCTCCCATATGTTAAAAAGGCGCACTTCACACCATCGTTTACCCTCTTCCAACTATTAAACCCCTCAACAGTAAATGCAGGACGCTTTGCTAGATTAGTTTCAAAAAAAAAATACGGGAGACAAATTGCTCTATCTTTGTGAGGAGAATACTCTAACCAAGAAAATTGAGTGAACCAAGAAGCTTTAAAGCAACAATTTTGTCTTCCAGATTTTATTGATGGATATACTTTGCATTTAGGCTGAAACGACCCCTTTCCAATGTACGCTCGTCGAACCTCATCACGTTGGTTAACATTATGCTGCCAAATTGGAACACGTAGTTCAGGATCACGTTTAAGAGAAATAACAACATCTTCTGATTCAACTGGAATAACTACAATTTCTTCCTCTTCTTCATGAAAACTTATTTCTTCTACTTCGAGAGGAGCACCAACAACAAGTTCAATAGGAGAAACAATTTCTTCTAATTCAATAGGAGCAGCAACAACTTCTACCGGTTCAATATGAGAAACAATTTCATCTAATTTTATAGGAGAAACAATAATTTCTATTGGTTCAACATGTTCTTCAAGTTCAGCAGAAGATGTATTACCTTTCGGTTTAAGTCTTTGCAATCTAAAAGGACGCTGCTCGGAACTGTTAAATGCAGAAGATGTATTACCTTTCGATTGATTGTCATTTGGTCTCTTGAAAAATGATGAAATTTTTCTTTGTATTCTAACCTAAAACAATAAGATACAAGCCCAAAAGGTGTAAATAACATTAGAAGTTGAAATAAACTTCAAACCCCAACTTTACCAAAGATATATTAAAACTATGTCTGTAAAGATTGTGAGGTGGGTTAAACAAAATATTGGTATTTAAGCTAAACACTGATGGATCTACTCTTTGAAATGGTTTGTGTGGTGCATGAGGAGTGATTAGAAACTCTCAAAGGGAAATTGGCTATGGTATACTTTATAGCTTTAGTTCCAGGAACTACTACTTTTGCTTAGTTGTATGGATTGCTTCATGGGATGCTACTGTATAAGGAAAATGCCACTCTTCCTACTTGAGGTCACCTGAGTCAAGGATCAATGGGTACAACTCCGCTAGTAGCATTGCGCCATCAAAGAATATGCCAAACACGAGATTTCTCTCCCTACCCATATGAGCTCGATACACTTGCTTAAATATCCAATTGTGTAAGCACAGTAGCTTACTCCATTTGGACATTGGAGTGACTTTTATTAGCTTGTTAAAATAATCTCCATACATGTGATTTTTGGTTTATTTGGTAACCATGCTAACTCCTCCCTATTGCAGTTTAATTTTATTGCCTCAGTAACCCAGACCATAGAGCATTTGCTTCTCTTCAAATCTCCCTATTGCTATGATTTTACCAAAAACCCAATTTAATTTTACTATGAAATTAGGTCCTTTGGTTCAATTTTTGCATATTAAAACTCGAATTGAATGGTGTTCAACAACTAATTAGCATACTAAAGCTTGATTTTCAATATATACAGCCCTAAATTCGTTTTCCCAACATTGCAATCTCTAAGAGCTTAATTACATACCTGATAAAAAGGGATTACTTCCAACCTTTAATCTATGAGAGAGAGCTCCAGAGCCTTTAACATTAGAAGTTGAGATTTAAAAACAAAGTTACTCCAATTCTTCAGAGCTCTGTATGCAGGAAGTGAAGAAAGGCAGGAAGTGAGGAAGAGAAAGGCAGAGAGAGGAAGAGAGGTGAAGAGGGTGTTAAATTTTTTATTTTTTATTTTGCTTTTTGGACAATTTTACCCCGGGCTATAGCCCAGGTTAGCCTCCTCCTAGTTCCGCCCCTGGCTGCAAGTACGATGCAATGCAAATTTGATGCATTTGCAATGATTTGAATTGTAATAAAAGTCAGGGGATTTTTTTTTAATAAAGGCAGGAATTGAATGCAATATGAGTTTAACTAATTGCAGATTAATATTTAATGGTTAGATGCATTTTTATGCAAATGCTGAAATACAAATGATAACTACATTTTTTATTCCTTAAAAGGTCCTTATTTTCTCCTATTTTCTCTCCCAAATAAAAAGCCTAAATGCAAACTTTGTTGTAGAGATTTTTAACTGCAACCAAATGCAGGCAAAAATAAAAGCTTTTGCATGGAAAAACAAGTTGTTTGTTTTGAAAAAGTAAACCAAACACATGCAAGTATTTTAAAGGCACCACATTGTAATTGCAAATTGAACCAAACACATGGAAGCGGTTAGAAATGCAAATTGTTTGCACTTGCATCATGTTTGCAGCGAACCAAACTAAGCCTAAGTGTTGCCCGGAACTTATATATAAACCCTTTAAAAAAAGAATGTACTACCAAAAAGAAGTGGATAAAAATAACGATAACTAAATCCCTAATCGTCAATAGGTAACTGTCTATTTGGCTAAATGCAGGATAAAATAACCTTTGTCAATAACTATATCCATATATGATATATATCAACAATTCCTTGCATGCGGCTAAGAATGGATCTTATATAGTTAGATATTAGCATGAATATCTAGTCCCTAAACTTCATTGTATTATCGCCCCCGGCTCTGTGAGCTTTGTATAAATGTATCAATCAGTAAATATATTACTGACGACCTTCTTCACCAACCCTAACGAAAAGCACATTGGTTAACATAGGAGAGCTCTTCTTCCCCTGACCATCCCATAGTGTACGGGGGAAATTTCATCACACTCCCATATATGGTATGCTTGCTCCGTAGAGATTCTAACTTGTCGTCTTAAGCCCGTACCATCCACAAAAGTTCTTCACATCCATGGAAGCTATTTATGTGCAATCGTTGATTCAGTAACCTGACGAACAAATAAACTTTCTTAAATACTATTGTAGTCCGTGATTCCTCTCAGGGGGCGATAATATGTGTATAATCGTTTTGGGCATAATACATTCTACTGAGGAGGGCACTACTTGGAGGGTTTCTCCCCTTTAAACTTTGTCTTTTTAAAGGAATAGAAAGTATTCAGCTAGGACAATAGAAGATGAAGCAGAAGAAGAAGATCCTTTTAGGCTACCTTTCTACCTCTATTTATAGGGAGGGTTTTAACCTTGGAGTGCCCCTGCTCACGTGCTTTGTGTAGTTCTAAGGTATCCATTCTGAGTCATAGGCTCTACATCTCTACGTGGGCAGATGGGTTAACGGCTGTCATCGTCGATTGTGTTCATCATGACTCTGTGATCGTTAGGTGAGTTCCCGCCCAAGACGTGCTCGTCGTCAGCAGGGAGCTCGCGTGGCGGCCTGGTCGGTCAATGCTAACTGGAGTATTCAGACTTTTATTGAAGGGGCGTTCAGTGACCTTCCACCCCGAGGCTAGCGGGAGCGTACTCCTACAATCCCCCCAGGTCTTACTCGTAGTGAGAAAGAGTTGAGGTGTATGGTCGTGTATTGATCAGTCATTGCATTGGGAGTTGTGTGACTCATGCCTGTGAGCGCCTTGGGAAGGGAAAAAAGCTAATTATTTTTTGGAAAAATGTGTTCACATCATTGTGGTGGGTCCGGTATTAATCACAACTGCCTCTCTGTGTACCCCTATATAATAAGACCTACTGTGGTGTGAGAAAAACTTTGGCAATTCAATGTGTGTAATCTCAGTGTTAGTTTAAACTCTATTCTTTCATTTCTGTGTTCTTGGAGCATTGCATATGCTGGAAATTGTTATTGGGCGTGACGATTCGTTGGCCGTTAGTTGTCCATCCATGCACGTTGGTAATTCAGGCGAGTTTTCCAGTTATTTCGCTTGAATGGCATTGTAAAACGTACATAGGGTGAATCATAATTGCTTGTTAGGTTTAACTGTATTTCTCGCTCGGGTACGTCTCTGGCGGTAGGGGTTTGACAAAACGATAACGATGCCAGCAATGTTGTGGTTGCATATCGCTGTGAGACTGGAAGAGTGGCTCAACTATGACGCCGGGGCAAATTGTTTATTGCTCATCGTAGAGTCACAGTTAAGGTGGCGGCCGCGTAAGGCTAGGTAAGGGCCTAGGAGTAGTAGGTCCCCGAGGTGCCTAGTTGGTTATGTGGCCATTATGCCCTTCATACTTTAGGTTGAGTATGATATTGTACCTGGCTCGTGCAGGGACGTCCAAGCACGAGCACAAGTTGTGTACTACGACGTTAGGAAGAACAAGGCGAGGGATGGTTTCTTCAGGTAAGGAGTCATGACGGAGGGGTCCTGCCATGCTGCCTTGTAATGTACCCGTGGAATGGAAGGGGGGGGGGGGGGGTAGTCACGACCACGAGGGAGGGTCCTCAGTTCCTCAGGACTTAGAGGCGAGGCGCGTGTAGATTTTATGGTACGTAGGATAGTATCTGGGGATATGGCCCATGAGGCTAATATTGTGGTCGTACGAGGGGTAACTCCTAAAGCTTTGGCCTTACCCCAGCGAGTGGATGTTGCCTGACTCGTTAGCCAAGTATGAGAGTTCGGGGATAAAGATGGAGTACTTAGATGTAGTCAATGAGCGAGCGAGGGCTAGTGGCAGCAACAAGTAGATTTGGCTGGATGTCAGATATTGGTGCCTAATCAACGTATTGTCTACTACGGGTAGTTCGATGCTGGTTTGAGGTTCCCGTTGGACGATTTGGTGAAAAAATGCTTAAATTCGTTGGGTCGGGCGCCGAGGCAGATGAATGGTAATTTTTACTAAGTGATGACGGGGTACCGACTGATTAATTAATAGTACCGCCTTACTGGAATGTGGGTTGTTGTGACATTCTGGTCGCTTATAAGATGGGACACTGTCCTCGCTAGTGGGATATGGTCCCAGAGCATGGGGAATGAGGTGGGGGAGGTTAGGGCTTTAGACAAGCCTGTGTCGCCGCGCATTACTCGTTCATGCTTAAGGGCGGGTCGTAAGGGATGACAGACCCAGACCACGACCAAGGCGAGAACTGTGATGGCCAAGGTGGCCCTCGTCAAAGAGGGCGAGGCCGAACCGAGGTACCAGAAGGTCATGCATACCTGTGCGCCTGAGTAAAGGCACTGGTATTATATAGCTCGGAAGTCTAAAAAGCCGAAGATATTTAAGTTACCTACCAGTAGTAATTATTGGTGTCGTCATCCAATCTTGGTGACTAGTGCTTTTGACTTTGACGATGGGCCTAATCGTCACTTATGTCATAATGTTTTTAACATAAAGTGTATGGTATATCTCTTATTACAATTATATGCAATGCTTCTGTGTCATATGTGTTATACTTGTTGTCTAAATGTTTGCTCATTGTCGTGTAGGTGTAACGCTCTCCAAGGTGATGTATAAGCATTCTTGGTTACGTTTACTAGGTCACTAGAATAAGGATTGTTAGGTGCTGACGAATATCCTGGATGGGACCTTTGACTCAGACAAGTACTAGTCATCACAAAAGTATAGCGAGCCGCATTTATGTGCCGTGAGTAAAACCATTTTTGTGTAGAGTGTTCATAGTTTCAAATCTGCAGAGGTGTGGGAAAGAAGCCTCAATTTTGTCTGCGTGGGGGAAGGAAGCGGCTGGCTCGTTGCAAGCGGCACCTTTGGTGGCTAGGTAAGGTCCTGGTCTTAGGGGTATCAGTGGTCATACGGAGAAGGATGCCCAGTGGTTAAGTAGCAGAAAACTATGCTTGTAGGTCTTATTGACAAGGATATGGAGGCTCTTTGGGGAAGGGAAAAGGAGCCTCTCTCCCAGTCATTCGTGGAGGAAGTGACCCGCTCGATGGGTACTGGGAAGCTATTTTTAGTGGTTTGCCAGAGGGGGAGGTACAAAGCACCCTTTATAAGGATAAGGAGAGCTCATCTGGCTGAGGCACTCAAGGATCCTCGGGCTCATCGTACGAGTAAGAATTGCTTATCGTGTATGCTTATAGCTTCTTTGTTGTTGGCTAACTGATTGTTTTTTATGCGCGCAATTCACCCTCACTCTTGAGGCCGTGTTACTTCGTGGCGAGAATTTGGCCGGTCGTAACGCTGAGCTAGAGCTTCAGATCGGGGAAATGCAGACCCATAATAAGGGGCTCATTCAAGAGGTCGTGAATTGCGAGCTGGCCTCCCATGTGGCGGCTCATAATAAGTCAGAGTGCTCAATGAGGAGAAGCTACAGCTTACAGGGGATCTGGAGGCTACGCACAGACGAGTAAAGATACTGGTGCTAGAGAAGGAGGTGAGCGAGCAAGCACTCCATGAGTAGTTCGTTGGGAAGAAGGAGGTAGCCGACGGGCTACAGGGTCGTGTGGCAGAGCCAGTGGGGGGCATAACGCGTCTTAAGGAGGAATTTTGCCTCTCCACCGAATGATGGCTTGCTACATTGGCTCCGCCCCTTCTCATACTTTAGCAAACCCGGGACGTGCCCGAGCTGTACCACTTGGGATATTTTGCACGACAAGGTCCAGTGCCCCTTAAGAGCCAAATGGACATTACTTCCGAGGAGCATGCCCCTGAGGAGGATGCAGCGGCCACTGAACCAGTGGCCCAACCATAAGTGGAGTTGTAGTGTCATCTGTTAAGGCCTGTTATGGCAATGTAAAAATACTTTGTTAATGAGGCTATGGTGGTTATGTTAAACTTGGTTGATGGGGCCCTTCGTGGCCGTGTACTGTGTAAACAATATATTTACTTTTCTGTAAAATTTAGTAGGCGTTTGGTTTCTATAAAATGTTATGGATTCAGTGCTTGTAATTGTTTATTTTTTGAAAATTTACTTTGCGACCAATAGTCGGGTTGGGACTCACCAAATTATAGTAAGGACCCAGGAATTAGGCTCTGTACTCGTAGGGACAACATGTGTTTCAGCGAGGTAAAATAGCTACGAGTGTTGTACTAGCCCTCGACGGATGAGGCTTTGTGGTCGTGAGGTGACTCATGCGCTATGACTGGGGTGCCAGGGTTGCTGCCATAAATGCTTATTGAGAATTGCATAGAACTTGAAGCGTGTTTGAGACCGCCTTGGAGGAGGTGTAATGGTGGCTTGATTAGGCATAGTAATTATTCCTGGGGCTGTTGGGTTTCCCCATATAAATTAATAGGTGTTTGGAAAGTACGCGCATAAATACTAGGGGCATCCTCTCCTAGGGCCTATAAGAGGGGGTTTGGAGTATTTGAAGTGTCACCATTGTTGGAAGCTTCAACCTCAGTGCCTTATTTGCTGATAAAAAGATGTAGACCTAATCGCAAAAGCATTTTAAAGCACGGGTGGCCACATGGGTGGCCTTCTACACCTAGATGTACTTTCATCATCGTGGGATGGCGGGGAAACCATTAGAGCGAGCGTACGTGACTCTCCGTCTCTGCCAGAGGGGGAGAGGAAAATATAACAAAAGTGCTGGTTCTGGTATCTCATTATGTAGGACAAAGTAAAGCCTGGTCCAGCCGTGCCGTTGTCCTTAGGGTCATGGCCCTGAAGGATGCGAGGGAGGCCAGCGTCGAAGGACCGGGCAATGGGAGTTGGGAAAGGCCATGCCCTTGTTGTGTGTGATGTGTCAGTGTCAGCTTTGTTTTGTTATGCTCCTCGTTTGTAATTGTTATTGTAGAAATGAAAGAGAATCGTACAATCATATCTGCAATTACGTGTAGTAATCCTAGTAGGACTAGGTACGCGTAGTCACGTTTGCGACCTTATAGGGACAGTTAGGTGCGAAGTGCCCAATAACTTTTCAGTAGTCCTCGTAGGACTATGTACGCGTTGTCATTTTAGTGACCTTAGAGAGATAGTTAGGCGTGAAGTGCCGATAACTTTTTAGTAGTCCTCGCAGGACTACGTATGTGTTATCGTTTTAGTGACCTTAGAGAGACAGTTATGCACGAAGTGCCCAACAACATTTTTTAGTAGTCCTCGTAGGACTATAGACGCGTTATCGTTTCAGCAACCTTAGAGAGACAGTTAGACATGAAGTGCCCAATAACTTTTTTAGTAGTCCTCATAAGACTATGTACGCGTTATCGTTTTAGCGACCTTAGAGAGACAGTTAGGCGCGAAGTGCCCAACAATTTTTTGGTAGTCCTCGTAGGACTATGTACGCGTTGTCATTTTAGCGACCTTAGAGAGACAGTAGGCGCAAAGTGCCCAACAACTTTTTTAGTAGTTATCGTCGGACTATGTACACGTAGTTGCGAGGGCGTTCTATCTCAAGCACGTCCATAGTCTGGTGAGTACATTTTCTTTAAAAACGACTCTCGTATTTGCCAGGGTATCCACTTCAAGGACACTCTCAGTCTGGTGAGTGTATTTTTACTTCAAAAAACAACTTTCATCTTTGCGAGGGTGTCCCACTTCAAGGACGCCCCAGTCTGGTAAGTTTTTTTTAACCCCAAAATACGACTTTCCTCTTTGCGAGGGTGTCCTACTTCAAGGACCCCCCCCCCCCAGTTTGGTGAGTGCATTTTTACTTCAAAAAACGACTCTCGTCTTTGCGAGGGTATCCTACTTCAAGGATGCCCCCAGTTTGGTGAGTGCATTTTTACTTCAAAAAATGGTTCTCCTCTTTGCGAGGGTGTCCTAATTCAAGGACGCCCCCAGTCTGGTGAATATTTTACTTCAAAAAATGACTATCGTATTTATGAGGGTGTCCTACGTCAAGGACGCCCCAGTCTAGTGAGTATGTTTTTACTTTAAAAATGACTCTCGTCTTTACGAGGGTGTCCTACGTCAAGGATGCCCCCGTCTGGTGAGTATGTTTTTACTTTAAAAATGGTTATATTCTTTGCGATGACGTCCTACTTCAAGGACGCCTCCAGTGTGGTGAGAAAAGTGTAAAGCTAGAGTTAAAAATATATATTATAGTAGGCTATATATACGTATCGTATTTCTACTGAATCTATTTGCGAAGGTTCATTACGTTTCAAGGGGATTTGAGCTCCTCTTCGTCACTATTTAGTTGGTAGTAGGCGTTTCTGTCGACCACGCGGGATATAAGGTATGGGCCTTCCTAATTTGGTTAGAGTTTGCCTTTACTATGATTATGATCTATAGGGAAGACTTTCTTCATGACGTAGTCCCCTTGCAGAACTTCCGAGGGAGCACCCATTTATTGTAGTTATCTTTAGTGTCTCCTGATATCGAAAAATGCACAAGGAGGCTTCCTCTCTAGTTTTATCTATCAAGTCGAGGTTCTTCGCAAGGAGTCGGTTGTTTATCTCACTGCCTACAATCATGGATCTTGTAGTATTGGCGATGACCTCGGTAGGGAGTACTACGTCGGAGCCATAGGTGAGTATAAATATAAACGGGGTGAAGTCCGTACTCTTACGTGGCATTGTGCGGTAGGACCATAATACGTAGGGCAGCTCATTGACCCATCGACCTTTGGTAGCGTCCAAGTGTTTACTGATACAGTGATTATTGTTTTGTTTGTGGCCTCGGCCAGTCCATTTCCTAGGGGTATCTGGGGCTGGAGGCTAGGATTTTGATGTTGTAAGGTCGAACGAACTCGACGACCTTGCTACCCACAAATTGTGTACCATTACCAGCCATCAGAACTGTGGGGATGCCAAACCGTGTGATGATATACTTCCATAAGAAGGTGATTACTTCTTCTTCCTAATACAAGTGAGGGGTAGCGCTTCAGCCCATTTGGTAAAGTAGTATGTCGCAGCCAGTATCCATTGGCGTCTCATGCTCGCCATGGGGAGTGCCCCGACTATGTCTAATCCCCATTTTGCGAATGACCAAGGGCTAGAGACTGTGTGGAGGTCAATGGCAGGGACATGGATAAGGTGCCCGTAAAATTGACATTTGTCGTACTTTTACGTATACACTATGCAGTCTTGTCGCATTGTTGGTCAATACAATCCTTGTGTTCGAGCTAGGTCGGCCATAGACCGACCTGCTGTGTGTGCCCCGTAGAGGCCTTCGTACATGTGAGGTGTGGAGCGTACGGACTCATCTGGTAAAGATCGTTATTAATGATCGTGTACTTTCTTGCTCTATTCCGGAGGCTCTTAGCGGTCGATCGGTCTGTGGGGAGGATGTGGTGTACCCTGAGGAAGTCAAGAAATGGTTGACGCCAGTCGGTATCTTAGGAGGTGACTGAGCTATCAGTTTGCTTGACATTTATCATATGCTCGAGTACGCTAGGTTTGTGAAGGATCTCCACCTAAATAATCCTAAGCCAATCGCCAATGATTCCTGCTAAGTATGCGAGGCGTCAGAGTGCTTATTCTCAACACAATAATGTACTCGAGGTTGACCTTTATGAACTTGCTCAGCCGTTGTTTCAGGATTTCCATATAGTCAGACATTCTTCCGTTGGCTGGAATGCCCCGCTATGCTGGTTAACAACTAGCTGCGAGTCGGTAAAGATGGAAATTTCTTTCATGCCCAGGGCCAATACTGAATCTACCCACACAATAATGCCTCGTACTATGCTTCGTTGTTACTGAGGGGGAAGATGACCCGTATGGCTTTCTTAATTTTGTCATCAGTAGGAGTGACAAGTACTATCCCCAATTCCGAGCCACCCGCGTTAACGGACCCATTTATGTATAGCCGTCACCCCTTAGTTTAGGCAAGCTCGGCGTCATCCGGATGAGTGTTGTGGTCGTCGTTCTCCTCGTTGTGCCAATTGTCATCATCAATGGGGAGGTCGGCGAGGAGATTGGCGACTGCCTGTCTTTTGACAGCGACCCTTGGCTTAAAGCGTATGTCAAATTCCCCTAGAGTGATTGCCCATTTCGCGATGCGGTGAGTCTTATCTTTCTTTGCGAGTACCTCTCGTAATGGTTGGGTGGTGATGACCTTGATTCTATGGGCTTGGAAGTACGGGCGTAATTTCAGCGAGGCGTATACCAGAGCGAGGGCTTGTTTTTCTACTATAGAGTATCGCAGTTCTGCTCCCAGGAGCGTTTTACTGATGAAGTATAGCAGTTTCTCGGTTCTATTATTCGTACGGACGAGGACTGCGTGATAGATTCGTCCATATTCTCGGGATACAAGCCCAGCAGCTCGTGCTCTTTTGGTGCACTGAGGATTGGGGGGGTGGCCAAGTATCGTAATATGTCCTGAAAAGCTGCTTCGTATTCATTGTTCCATTGACACCTTTTGTTTTCACGGATACATTAGAATAGTGGACGACATTTTAGGAGGCTTTATAAATAAAACGGCCGAGGTCTGCGACCCTTCCTACGAGGCTTAGACTTGTTTTAGCGTTCATGGTAAAGGCATACAGGCGATGGTACAGATTTGATCAGGGTCGGCCTCAATTCTTCGTTGAGTAACTAGGTGCCTGAGGAACTTCACCAAGGAGATACCAAAGCTGGATTTTTCAGGGTTCAGTCATATTTTATTATGTCACCACTTTGTGAAGATGGTCTCAATGTCGGTTAGATGGTCGGCGTGTAGCCTGCTCTTTACGAGCATATCATCAATGTAGACTTCAAATATTTCCCCAATTGATCTTCAAACATGGCGGTGACGAGGCGCTGGTAAGTAGACCCCGTATTCTTCAGGCCGAAGGGCATGACGATATAACAGTTCAAGTTTTGCTCAGTGGTAAAGGAAGTGCACTCCTGGTCCCCGGCTGCCAATGGTATTTGGTTATGCCCAGAGTAACCGTCCATGAAGGATGATCGCTCGTGTCCGGTCGAGGAATCAACCAGTCGGGTGATGAGTGGCATAGGGAAGCTATCCTTCGGACAATGTCTATTGAGGTCGGTAAAATCGATGCAGACCCGCGTTTTACCATTCTTCTTAGGGACGGCCACCACATTGGCTACCCAGCGTGGGCAGTCCACAGGTCTAATAAATCCTGCATGTAGTAACTTTTGGATTTCATTATTTATGGCTTCCCGCAGCCTCGGGGCAGTTCGGCGTGGTTTTTGCTTGACGGGGGTGGCTTTGTCGTTAACGTGCAATTGGTGACAGGCCACGTCGGGGTCTATACCCGGCATTTCGTCGAACGACTATGCAAAGATGTTTTTGTACTGCCGGAGGAGGGTGATAAGGTCCGAGCGCTCGTTACCTGTCAACAGGGAACCAATATATGTTGTTTTACTGGGGCCGTCGAGGTTAATATTATCAACCAGCTCCATAAGAGGCAGTGTCTAGTCTATGTTGAACATGCTTATAACTGTATCATTCTGATTAGAGGGTTGAGCATCTATTTTTATTTGCATGTTGGAGCGGTGATAAACGGGGGACGAGTCCACCGCCATGGGCTCATTCCTTGTTCGTTGCAAGTCCTCAACGGAGACACTCTTCCCCTTTTTCTTGGAATTATCATGGTCTATCAAATTTTTTAGAAAGTTGGTGTAGCAAATACGGGCTGCGACTTGGCAGCCTCGTATTTGGTACGGGCTAAATTTTGTAGGGAAGCGTATTACCTGATGATAAGAAGATGGGACTGCCTTCATGGCGTGGATCCAGTCGCATCCCAGGATGCCATTATAATGGACTGTGGGGCTATTGATGACAACGAACGTGGTAGGTACCACGACTGGTTCGGCCTGTACCTGAGTGACGATCTCCCCCATAGTCCATTCAGTAGACCCGTTAAAGCCTGAGATCTCAATTTGGTGGTTCCAGGAAATCTTGCATGTTCATGTTTCTGAGGACGTCATATTAGAGGATGTTGACGCCACTACCAGAGTCTACCAGCATGCGATTAACGAGGATACCCCCGATCACGATTTAAATGACTAAAGTATCGTCATACATATGGGAGACTGAGCCCAAGTCATTGTCGGTGAAGTAGATGGTCTGCTCGTGCGGCATCTCGGTGCCCACCTTAATACCATGGGTCGTACGTTGGATCTTAGTAAGGCAATAACACTACCTCGTGGAGTTGGAAACTGTATTATGTGATGATGCTCTGTTGAGATCCCCGAGGAACATTTTACACACTGCCACATGCCCCTGTGCCTGCACTGCTATGGCGGGCTGCTCAATGGGTCTGTGAGGGAGTCTATCAGCAGGTGGGATTGGCCGCTTGAGGTACAGGGTATAATGCCTTGGTAGAACCATGTCTCAGTCATATTTATCAGATCATAACATTTTTCGGTCGCGTGGTTGTAGATGTTGTGGTGTATGCAGTATGGGCGGTCAGGCTTGGGATGCGATTTCCTGTATTCGGGTCCCTCTTGATGATGTTGAGGAGGTTTGCCCGTGTAAGAGTAAGGTCGCTGGGTGACTACCGTTCCCAGTGTGGGGCTCTTGGTCTTCCATCCCGTGGGGCTCGGTTTTATCTCGGGGGTATCGCCCATGCGTCATTTGTTCTTGTCGTCGTTAGGGTCAAGTTGTTGATCGCGCGCATCCCTCGAGTGTTTAAAAGTTTTTGCCCGAGCGACAGGCGAGGGAGTGGAAGCGATGTTGAGGAGGGCGGCCGTTTGTAAGGCGGATGTTAGATTGTCTGCATCCACTTTCTGGTACTTTCGTACTTTCTCGTAGAGCTACTCGAGTGTTTTGGGTTGTTTCATATGCAAGGCCTTACAGAGTTTAAAACTGGGAAGACAGGCGCCTATGAAAGTGAGACAGGCGGTCAGAGCGTCGACACGTTCAATGAGAGTGAGTTCGCTCTTAATCCTTGTGTGGAAGGAGTCGATGGTTTTGCCGACCTACTGCTTCAAATAAAACAGCTCCGCTAACTATTTCTTGGATTACTGGTTGTGTAGGTACTTCTCGATAAATGACAGCAAGAGTTGCTCAAACGTGGAGATAGAGTTAGGTTCAAGGCTTTGGAACCAAGAGAGGGCCCCATCGAACAAGGTCGAGAAGACCAGGCGGCACATGTGGTCGTCAGTTTGATGTTGTAGGTCGATGTTGTACTAGAATTTGGAGAGCTGTTGGCCAGGGTCTTAACTCTCGGTAGAAGCCTTTATCTTCGGTCGGGAGTAGCTCTGGCCTAGCACGTAACTCTGGATGGTCGCGGTAAAAGGTGTATTGTTGATCCGGCGGAGGGTATCCTTGGTTAACCGCTTGGTAGGGTCATTACCTTGCATATTTTTTATGAGCGCCTCCATAGATGCAACCGTTAATAGTAGTAGATTGTTTATGACAGCGTCCCGCCTGGGAGCGACCATGCCTCGGGTGGAGGACTCATCATAGTAGCTCTCGTGGTGCTCCGCGTATGGTAGTTGTATGAAGGCGTGTCAGGGTACCGCTCGTAAAATTGGTCGTTGTAGGCGATATATCTTTCATTGTAGGGTCTGTAGCCAAGCCTAGTTAGGTACGAGGGGTCGTCGGGGATGTACAGTTGGTACCACTGTGGGAGGTTGGCATAGCCTTCACCATGCCAGGCTCCATAGTCTGCAACGGGTGCTAAGGGCGGATTCTGCGGTGCTGTAGGGCATAATAACCAGGTATTGGCAGGTCATTACGGCTAAGTTGGTATACGGGTTGTTACTGAGGTGGGCCTGTCACATAGTGTGCAGGGGGGCTGGGGTGTAGAGGGCATAGGATGATCGGGGGTACCAGTGGTCCTCGGGGCGTCGAGTACGGGTGGTGAACTAGCTTGGGCTAGTGTTCGTATGCCGGCCTGTAGACTGGGGGCAAGGTACCGTCATTGGGTGCTGGTTCGTGGGGCATAGACTCGCTGACGGAAGCCGATGCCGCCAGGCCACCAGGCGGCGGTTGGGGTCCAGCGACGAGAATGTCTCAAAGTTTATCGTTGGTCAGTTAGAGTTGCTAGATTTGGTTCTCCTTAATGGACATCTGCTCTTGTAACTGTAGCAACGCAACTCGCATCTCGGCCATAGCCTGCTCTTGGGATTGGTTGCGTGTAGAAACCGCCATTTTCACTCGGTTGGGATAGACGTTGAAGGTGTAAACGCAGACAGTACCAATTGTAGTCCTGTGATTCCTCTTAGGGGGCGACAATAAGTGTATAATCATTTTGGGCTTGATACATTCCGTAGGAGGAGGGCACCACTCGACTCTCTCCGGGTTTCTCTCCTTTAAACTTTGTCTCTTTAAAGGAAGATTAAATATTCAGCTAGAAAACAGAAGAAGAAGATCCTTTTAGGTTACCTTCCCACATCTATTTATAGGGAGGGTTTGACCTAGAAGTGCCCTGCTCACGTGTTTTGTGTAATTCCTAAGGTATCCCTTCAGGGTCGTAGGCTCTACATCTCTACGTGGACAGATGGGTTAATGCATGTCGTCATCGGTTATGTCCGTCGTGACTTTGTGGTTGTTAGGTGAGTTCCCGCCCAAGACGTGCGTCAACAAAGAGCTCGCGTGGCGACCTGGGTGGTCGACGCTAGCCGGAGTATTCCTACTTTTAGTGGAGGGGTCATTCAGTGACCTTCCACCTCCAGGGTAGCGGGAGCGTGCTCTTACAACTATAGTTATTTTCTTACTTTACTTGCCAAAGCAATTGAAAGGAAGGAGTTTAACTAGATGTTGTTCATTCATCATAATAATATACTCTATTAGAAAGGGGAAATATTGACAATGCCCTGCTTTTAAACTTTATTTTCTTTTTAAAATAGTAAAAGTTCAAAGTTACAAGAAGAAATGCAATTAATAACAATCACACAAATTACAACAACATACAGTATTTTTATAGACTTCTTCAATATAAAGATTCAGAATAAGATTGAAAACTTGTTTATGTGTTCTCAACCGTATAACAATCTATCATGAACAATCCCTATGGCCTACGTACCTCATATCAACAAACTCAAAAAGGAATGTACTCTACTCCAAAAAAATATAGAAATTTTTTTAGTGTTTTTGCATCTACTTACCAGGGATCTTTAAGTATCAAAAAACTCTAGCAGACTACATAAACTTTGTTGTTTGGGGGAGGGGTTGTGGTGGGTCATCCCCTGTTTGCAGACTTTATTTTCTTTTCGGCTTCAAGTGTGTTCTATGCACAAAACCTTAGGCGAGTGGGTTTTGGCCTAGGATCCTAGGTTGACTCTTTTCTTTATTGGCATTTTTGTTGATCTTTGGCGCTTTTTTCAATCACTCTAGGTCCATATGTTGCCATTAATGATTGGGATTTGCCAAAATCTGGTACAATGCCTCCCTCATGCATATTCCACCTGATGGTTGAAACCAACTTATGAACCCGAAAGTATATATCTTCAATCTTTTTGGTTGTAAGTTGCAGGCTCACATCTAACTCTTCTATTTTTCTTGGTCCTAGCGTTAATTTCAGTTCTTCTTCTTGTCTTTTTCTTTTCAGCGATTCGGCCTTAGATGTTTTTAGCCTGTGAATTATCGTCCTTGCATGAGCAATAGCATGCTCCCCCTTCTTGGCTGATTCTGACCACTTTGCTTTTTCTGCCAACATTTTCGATTCAAAGGTAAGGCTTTGTATGTTTGAATTTTCGCAGTCGAACAACTGTAGCCACAAAGGAATCTTCCCTTGTCAGCTGCAAAAAACATAAATAGATTTATCTTTGTTATTAAGAAAGAAAGAAAAAATCGATATTAGCAGTAAGAATAAGCAAACTGAAAGAAAACTTACCATCCTTTCAAAAATTGCTTGTTCACAAAGACTTTTTGAGATAGAATAAGATGTATTGCTTCTAGTCTCAGGTCCTTCGAGGCACGGGCAGATTTAGGGGGGGCGTGGGGGGCTGTCGCTCCCCCAAGAATTTTGTTAAAAAATACCTATATAAGTATATATATATTTTAAAATATGTATATTTTCTTTGTCCTAATGACATCATGGAAAGTTAGCTCAACTGGTAAAGTGATCAACTCTTAATCCAAGAGTTTAAGGTTTAATTCTTGATGTCATCAAATAAGAACCTTATTTTGATAATTTTTTCACCTTAAGCTGATCATGTCATTGCCGTAAAAAGTTTTGATTTTTTTGACGAGAGGAGAAGTGAATCCGTATAATTTGCTAGTCAATATAACATTTTGATTAATTTGTAAGCTTAAATACTGTTAAATGGAAAAATAATAATTTGGGGGCTCCTTCTCCAAACCCCCCGATACCCTAATATAATTCATCATACTACCTTCACCCCCCCCCCCCCCCCCCCAAACATAAATCCTGGCTCCGCCCCTGCTTCGAGGAACATCTCATTCCATTTTCAGACTACAATTTGTACATGTTATGATCAAGTTGTACTTAATTATCAATGCCGTAAAAATAATATCTCAATACATTAGCATGTTGTGAATGCTATACAATAGTCAACAAAAGGTAAAATAGCCCTATTGGTTAGTACACAAGAATAAGATATTATAGAAGGATTCCAGAAAGCAGAATCGAGTACAGCCATTGACCAATGGATGTTTTGGTTGGAAGAGGATACGAACCCGGTGGGGGGGGAGGGGGTCATCAGGTGCAAAACAGGCATGCCCTATAATTTTCCAACTTTTCAGATTTACAGCCATGCTGAAACTCGTATACATGGGTTACAGGAGGACATTCTCTCCATGGTGTATTCCATATATTGTTGGGAAGAACAAGTTCGTTGCTTGCACTAAGCACTTAGTTGATAATGGTCGTATGAAAATGGATATTAATAAAAACAACACATTTCAACCCACATGTGATCCAGGAGGATCCGAGCATTTTTAGACTTTTTTTAAAGTCTATTCGAACAGACTTTTATGTCTGTTTGAATACACCCCTTTGTGTTTGAATAGAGTTTGATTCCTATTCGAAGAAACATGTATCTGAGTAGTTTATTCGAATACACTTATTGTTTGTTCGAAGACACCTACCTGAGTAGTTTTACTCGAATAGAGGCGCGATTCAGCCTATTATTTTAGGCGTTTAAGGGCAGTTTTGCCCAAGTTTTGTAACTAAGAACTTTTAACCCTCATAAAATGGGCAAGGCTTGAAACATCCATATTTGGAGTTTGTTTCATATAGTGTCTAGAATAGGTGTCAGTACTATCTCATGATTATCTGTCATTAGCTAGTGCACGTGGAGCGACTACAGCTGGACTAACACTGTACAGGTAAGTGGGTTTGTATCTCCTTGCTTTAAATGTCAAGCCCTTAGTATTTTACAGAGTATGAAAAGAAAGTGATATGTCTTTTTGAGAAAGCAAGTCTTTGTTCGACCATGCATTTGTTCTGTTCGAATAAGATCTTGTTCGAATAAGAGTTACTATCTATTTGAACAATTTCACTCAAAACTATGTTTGTTCGAATAAACATGTTCTGTTCGAATAGACTATTTTTCTATTCGAATACATTACCTAAAAACTTCGTTGTTCGAATAGGTTTTTATTCTCTTTGAATAAAACTTGTTTTGCTCGAATAGACTCTTTCTCTATTCGAACAAATTGCCTCAGAACTTTATTTGTTCGAATAGGATATTGGTCATGTTCAAATAGAAATTATTTTATTCGAATAGACTTTGTCTCTATTCGAACAGAAGTAGGGTTTTTAGATTTCTTATAAAAGACATCTTTTCTTATTTAACTTTTTACCTCTTCCAAAAACCTATTTTTCTAGGGCTTGAGTTTTTAAAGAGAAGAGAGATTTTAACGAGCGATTCAATGCGAAGTAAAACTTAAATTGAATCAATCAAAGAGATTTAAAAACCTAATCATTAATTTGCAAAGTTTGTGAGTTACAAGCTTGGATGCTTTGACGGGAGATTAAAGCGAGGTGTTGCGAGAACGAAATGCATTGCAAGAACATATCATTAATTGCGAGGAGTTCAATTAGAAGAGAGGTAACCACCGGATGTACTTATCGAGTCTGTAAGTAATTAAATTCTTATAATTTTGTTACATATTAAATTGTTTAGTTGTCGGGTAATTTGGCAGCGACCTGTGGGTTTTTCTCCAGATAAAGGTTTCACATAGGGTTAAATTTTTTGGTCTTGTGTTTAATTTATAATTGTTTGTTAACACTAGATAATCAAATTAATTTGAATTAGGTTAAGGTTAGATCATTAATTCAAAGGAATTCGGACCTATTGATTTAGACCTAAATTAATCAAAATCGGTTAGTCTCAAGTGATTAGAAATTTTAATTGGTATTAGAACGAGGTTGCACTCCAAGGCTTAACAACCTATGCATGAATCATAACTCGATTATTTGAGATTAATAAATTCTGAAAGATTTGGAGGTCCCATAAATCGTCTGCCCCTCTTTGATGGCAAAGACTATCCTTATTGAAAGGTCTGAATGGTTGTATTCTTACAATCACTCGGAGAAGATGTCTGGATTGCAATCAAGGATGGATGGACGCACCCTACCATGATGAAAGGAATGGGTGATGAATCTGAGGAGGTCCTTAAGCCTAGGAATCAATGGTCTAAGGATAAAAAGGAAGCTGTTGGTTATAATGATAAGGGTCGCAATGCTATTTTATGGCTGTGAGCTCAAGTGAGTTTCGACACATATATGTTTGTACCACTTTGAAAGAAGCTTGTGACATATTAGTTCAAACTCATGAAGGTGATGATACAGTTAAGGAAAGTAAATTGCAAATGCTCACTTCACAATATGAGAATATTCGAATTGATGAGGATGAATCCTTTGATGAGTTCTATGCGAGACTAAGTGGCATTGTCAACACTAGTGCCACATTAGGTACAGCTTACTAAGATGTCCAATTGTTTGCAAAGTTCTAAGATCTCTTCCTAAGAGCTTTAAATCCTGACGTGATGCTTCAGATAACTTTTGAAGTCCTTCTAGGATGAAGGTAACTTCTCAATTATTGCAGTAACTTGGAACGATTCACTTAACTTCATACCTTCTGCATGAATATCACGCAGGATAATCTGCAGTTCCTGTACTTGGCTGATTATAGTCTTGGAATCTACCATTTTATAATCTAGGAATTTGTCGACTACAAATTTTTTCAGTCCAGCATCTTCCGTCTTATACTTATGGTTTAAGGATTCTCACAGTTCATTTGCATACTCCATTGGACTATACACATTGTATAATATACTTTCCCACCCATTTAGGATATAGTTCTGATACAAAAAGTTGGAATTAATCCATGCCTCCACTGCTGCTGCGATTGTTGGGTTAGTTTCTTCCTTCTTTAACTTTGGCTTATCCTCCTTGAGGAATTTTGCTAAGTTCAGAGTCGTGAGAAAGAATAACATCTTCTGCTGCCAACGCTTGAATTCAGTGCCAACGAACTTCTCAGGCTTCACCTTCAGAACTTGTCCTTAAGAGGTTGTTCTTTTCACCCTCTTTCTCTGTGAGATTCACCATGTTTACAGTCTTTGATCACACAGAAAAATAGTATGTCTTAAGATTGTTATTCAATCTACATGAACAAACAACACCTCTTAAGGAGATGATCGAGTCTGGTATATATACACTATTTTCCTAAGACAGATTCGCCCTTGCCACAGTGTTTTACAGGAATGTAGGCCCTTGTCTCCCAAGATACAACAATTAGTCGCAGAGAGAAGAAAGTACTTTTATCTCTGCCAAATGAATTTTGATTGCGTTTATTTTCTCTCTTAAAAAAACTTAAAAAAAATTCTGAAAAACTGATGAAAATAAATGAAAACTAAGTTGGGTTATATAGAGCATACGTGACTCTTTACCAATGGTCACACCTCAAATCAGTGCCTCTTCACCAAGAGTCACACCTTAAGGTGCGTCTGTTGGAGACAACCCAACTCATACCTCAAACCCAAAAAAGTGACTAAGTATTCCAAAGAATTCTCATGAGCCCATGGCCCCAATGCCTAATCATAGACTTATACTAATAAGCGGGTTCCTAGGTCGAGCAAGCCCATGGGTAGCTCATGCACCCAAGCTAATTTGTACACATAGGTCGTACATGCATGTGGGACCCACCAACTCTCACGCACATCACAACAAGTTAAGTGTTTGACTTACTTATATAGTAGAGTTGAGCTTCCTTCATATCCAATGTGGGACTAAACACTTAGTTATACCATTCAAACTAAAAAGAAAACCAAATATCTTTTGTATTTTCCAACATAAAATAATAATAATAAGGATCATCCCCAAGTAGTTAATAATGGACAATATTGCGCATATCCTACTTTCTAAATTGTAGTAATGATAACTCTGATACTTTCGAACTTGAGAATTCTATTAAAAGTCAAAGTAATCATGAAAAAAATAAGTTTGATGACCTGAATCTTGAAGTCTTGTATGCTCAGACTTTTGGGAAGTGTATTAAACTTGGTAAACTTAACAAAATCTAAAAAGACCAAGTTAATACACTCACGCATGAACTTCAAGAAAAAATTGAGAATACAAGTCAAGAGATAAAAATACTTGAATATGAGAAACAATGCCTCCATGAAAAGGTTGTGATTTTAGAGAAATAATTCATGATGCGAAGGAGAAAATGAAATCAACTTTGGATGAATTACATACGACCAAAATTGATTTAGTTTTATCTCAGCAGAAACTTAAATTTTTTTTGTCATGGAGCAAAAAATATTGATAAGATGTTATGTATGAGAAACAATAGATACTGATAAAAGGGGTCTAGGATATGAAGAACATCTATCTAATGCCAAGACTCCTCAAGTCATGAAATTTGTCAAAGCAATTGCTACTACATCAATGCCCAAACATAATATAATATCCAACATTCGTAATCAAGCCAAAAGGTTTTCGTACTCTCAGATTTATCATTGTAGAATATGTGGTCGAAAGGAGTCATATTGCGCCTTATTGTAGATTTGTTAGATCCTATCAACCATATGCTCTATCATTCTTTGGGCAAAGATATAACTCAAATTTGATTTCTACTAATGTGAAAAGTGAGAATGTAAGTAGGGGTTTGCTCAAGAAACATCACCACGAAAGGTTAGTAGGGTTATTTGGGTGCGAAATGATGACTTGTCGCCACAGATAAGATAATGAATATAAACTGAGATGGGTTATCAGTATGCTTTATTGATTAGGCACGTTTCTTACCCTGTCTCAGTTTATTTTTATTTTAGGACAGTAGGGTATTGCTTTGTTTTATTTGTACTTTACACTTTATGAGCTTTTGTATGTAGAATATTCTTGCTAGACTTGGACTGTACTTTTGTGTTATATTCATTCATGAGATAATTATTGGTAAAATCATATTTCACAATAGTCATTGATCCTCTTGTTTAAACTAAAAGCTCATCGTGATTAGAACTACGTGAGGATAACTGTAGAGACTTCATACCTAATGATATGTGAGGATCTAACATTTTTACAAGCTTCGAGTGCTATTTCATAAATTCTTTCCAGATTCAGTATTTTTTATGATCTTATTTTGTTTATATAATCAATTGTCGATGGTAACTTCAAGTTCAAGTTAGTCTAATAGAACATTCTTTATACTTGATTCGAGACGAAAAAGATATTATGTGAGACCGAAGATATGATAATATGCTTTTTATTTGTTACACCTTTTTGGCCTTCGTCTGTGCTTACCCAAAATTTTATCTGCTTGTAGCCCCTTGTACCTTAAAATATGTCATTCATTTTTCTACCCAAATCCTTTATTATTTTACCCGTTTGTTCTGAGACTTTTCAGTGAAAAAAGAATAAGTGATTTTTGGGGGAAAGATGAATATAAGAATAGAATAAATATCCCTAATGTATTTGCTAGTATATCAATCAGAGTCTTGTAAGAATTAAAAAAAAAGAGGGTAAGAAGTATTATATTCCATGTGTACTTAATTGGAAAATAAAATGATAGAGGTGAACTCAATTTGTAAAAAGATGGTGAGTTAGTGTACCTGTAGTCTCAGAATGCCAACAAAACACCTACTCCGTCATATTCCTTCCCTTGCCTATATTATAACATTTTCAAAACCTATTTAATCTTGAGTTTAGCACAGTCAGTTTAGTGGAGATGAGAGATAGGGATTCTATGTTAGTTAACTTGACACCATCTATGATAATTGATTTTCTGTCTGTGAGATCTTTTAATTTACAGTGCATAGTTTATTTGATGAAATTTAAATTTTTCTATTCACATACTCATATTCATATTTTACACAGAGTGTTTGCCAGTCAATTCTCAATGATTTTTGAGTGATCACCCTAGTGAGGCCTAAGTTAAAACAACTTTCCAATATAGTATTCTAATTGCGGTTGAGTAATACGCTAAAAACTGGGTATCTATTTGACTGTGCACACACACACACACACACCAAGTAATTCATTTAGTGATTGTTTTATAACACATGGGTGATGTCTTGGTCTTTATAGAATATTTTAGATTAATTATTTTCTATCATGTCTTGTGTTAGGGGGAGTGTTGTCTTCTTTTGCTTGTTTATTTCAAAGACACTCCCCGTATGTGTTTTCCTTTTATTACATTTTAAGGGGGTTACCATTATTTTGAGGGGGAGTTGCATCTTATTTTGGGGTATTGGTGTTTAGTGTTATCCTAAATACATATTCGTTTTGTTTAGTTTGACTTTTTAAGTATCCTAACAATCTGTCTTTTCAGAATATTTGCTTTGACATTTGCTGGTATATATTTCTCATCTATTATGTGTTTCCCTCATTCAGTGATTGCTATGCATTTTGTTCTACTGGTATGCTTCTCCTTTGATTTGTTATTTACCCTTTGTTTATCTATGCCAAAAAGGGGGAGATGTTCCTGACAGGTAAGCCAGGTAAGTTATGTTCCTTTTTTTGGATCCCTTATTTTATTTGAATGGTTACGTGATGTATTTTGTTTAGTGTGCAGGGATTCCAGAGTATATGTTATAAGATGAAAGTAGAACTTTGAGTATGGATGTTCAGTAATTGAGTCAGTCCATCAAGTTGTATTTTTATTTATTATAGTTCTAGTTTTAACATGAAATGAACCAATGGGGGAGATTGAAACATCCATATTTGGAGTTTGTTTTATTTAGTGTCTAGAATAGGTATTAACACTATCTCGTGGTTATCCGCTGTCAGCTAGTGCACATGGAACGACTACAGCTGGACTGACACTGAACAGGTAAGTGAGTTTGTATCTCCTTGCTTTAAATGTCAAGCCCTTAGTATTTTACAGAGTATGAAAAGAAAGTGATATGTCTTTTTGAGAAAAATAAGTCTCTGCCCGAACAGGCTTTTGTTCTGTTCGAATAAGATCTTGTTCGAATAAGAGTTAATATCTCTTTGAACATTTTCACTCTGAATTATGTTTGTTCGAATAAAATTTTGGTCCTGTTCGAATTAAACATATTTTTTTCGAATAGACTATTTCTCTATTCGAATACATTACCTGAGAACTTAGTTGTTCGAATAGGCTTTTGTTCTCTTCGAATAAAACTTATTTTATTCGAATAGACTATTTCTCTATTCGAACAAATTACCTCATAACTTTATTTGTTCGAATAAGATCTTGGTCCTGTTCGAATAGAATTGTTCTATTCAAATAGACTTCGCCTCTATTTGAATAGAGGTCGGGTTTTCAGTTTTCTTATAAAAGACATCCTTTCTTATTTAACTTTTTACCTCTTCCAAAAACCTATTTTTCTAGGGCTTAAATTTTCAGAGAGAAAAGAGATTACAACGAGCGATTCAATGCGAAGTAAAACTCAAATTGAATCAATCAAAGAGATTTAAAAACCACATAATCATTAATTTCCAAAGCTTGTAAGTTTTAAGTTTAGATGCTTTGACTGGAGATTGAAGCGAGGTATTGCGAGAACGAAAGGCGTTGCGAGAACGTGAAATTGATTATGATGAGTTTAATTAGATGAGAGGTAACCATGGGATGTGCTTATCGAGTCTGTAAGTAATTAAATTCTTGTAATTTTGTTTCATATTAGATTGTTTAGCTGTCGGGCGATTCGGCAGCGACCTGTGGGTTTTTCTCCAGATAAAGGTTTCTCACAGGGTTAAAATTCTTTGGTCTTGTGTTTAATTTATAATTGCTTGTTGACACTAGATAATCGAGTCAATTTGAATTAGGTTAAGGTTAGATCATTAATTCAAAGAAATTCGGACCTATTGATTTAGACCTAAATTAATCGAAATCAGTTAGCCTCAAGTGATTATAAATTTTAAGGCAAGGCAAGATTAGATCATGTTAGATCAATCAATGTTCTAAAAGAGAGACTTAGGGTTTTGAGATTATAATCAATTTGATTAAGCAATTGAAGCTTTAAAGGGAATTCTCCCACCAATTTGTATGTTCTTTATACTATTCTTATAATTAGGGTTTCTCAATTCGTATTATAGATTAAGTGGTATCAGTTTTTTAGTAACGATTCTCGGAGGCGATTGTGGTTTATGGTCTCTACACGTGACCGACTCAAGCAAATGAAGGAAAAGCTAATAAGTCTGTTGAAGATTCACCGAAAACCTAACTCGAAGAAGAAGGCCGATTTGGAGATGGGCAATTCTGAGGATCAACTCACGACTTTGGAAACGAAAGTTTCTGATCTATATACTACTCTAGGGAAGTTGGTAGAGAAATTACGTCTCACGAACCTCGCACAAGCTTCCACTTTGGTGAAAAGGCGAGTACACTTTAAGAAGAAAGGGGTTGTGGAGGAGGAATGAGATGGGGGTACTAAAGAGGTAGATAGTGATTCTAGTGATGCCAAATCTGTCAAGGAGCAATCGGGTTTTGGTAACTCAATGAATCTTATGCGTAATCTTCGTATCGACTTTAAAATTGAAATTCCAGTATTCGATGGTTCAATCGATGCCGAGAAGTTGGATAATTGGTTATATAGGTTAAAGACCTATTTTGTTGTTTAGAAATATTCTAATACTAAAAAAATTTACTTTTCTACATTGAAATTTGCAAACCATGCACTCACGTGGTGGAAGTCCTATCAGAAACGTCACGAAGTAGGAAGTTTGAGTTAGAAGGATTTCAAGGTGTTAGTGAGGAAGCAATTTTATCCAATTGGGTATGAACAAGAGCGATGGTACAAATGGCACAATTTGTGCCAATAGTTTGGGCAATTTGTATAACAGTTTACTACAGAGTTTCATAACCAAGCGTTGATTTTGGACATTGATGTGGATGAGTATGAGGTATTCATGAAATATACGAGGGGTTTGTCAAAGTCTATTAGAAGAGAGTTAAAGCTTTTTACTGCGAAAAATATCGAAGATGCTACCGTTAAAGCAATTACTATTGAAGGCAAGTACTTGAAGAATGACAAGAAAGACGACAAGAGTAAGTCGAGGTACAAATCTAATTGGAAGAATAAGCATAAAGGGGAGTCCAAAGGAGAGGGGTCTTCATCTAAGGGGAATTACTGTAATCATTATAATACAAATGGACACAATTTAGATAAATGTTAAAAACTTCACCCGGAGCTTAGGCCGAAGGAGGAGAGGAGCAAGAAAGAGAAACGTGTACTAGCCACAATAATTGTTGATCTTCCAGATTTATATAAGACAAATCTTAAGCTTACTCTAATGTTCAAGCAACCTATAGCTACCGAAGAGGCGAGTCGAGAAGAATTATTTTATGTTAGCATTCAAGTGAAGCAGAGCTTAATCAAGGCCATCATTGATCAAGATAGTCAGAAGAATTTAATTTCTGAGGCGGTGATAAAGAAGATGGGTTTGGCTACTATGGCTCATCCTAAGCCATATGGTTTGGGTTGGATTCAGAAAGACGCAGAGTTGAAGATTACTAAGCAATGCACGTTCAAGTTTATGATTACTGAAAAGTTTATTGATGAAGTGACGTGTGAGGTGGTTCTGTCAGACGTGTGCCAAGTCATCTTGGGTATCCCTTATCTTTGGGATCGAGATACAATAATTTACCGTAGAAACCAGAAGTATTGAATTGTGAAGGAGGGGAAGGAGTTTCATATTAATGTTTGCAAGGAACATATCACTACCAATAATTTTGTAATGGCAATTCAGGCGAAGAGATTAGTTAATGCGAGCGGCAAGTTTGTTTTGTTGTTGGTGCGACTGGTTCAAGAGGGTCCGTCGGCTAAGTTGTTGTCGACTTTGGCAATGTCTCCTAAGCAACAAACCGATATGGGGAAGTTACAAGAGGAGTATAAAGACTTTTTCTGGGCATAGAAGGGATATCGTGCAAGAGGGATATGGAGCATGATATCACCTTGGTGAATGGTGAGCCACTACCCAATATTGGGTTGTATTCAAATTCTTTCACAAAGTTTGATAAGATCAAGAAATAGGTACAGGAATGCCAAGAGCAAAGAGTTATTACGTCAAGTTGCTCACCTTGTGGTTCACCGGTGTTATTGGTGTCAAAGAAGGATGGGTCTTAGAGGTTGTGTGTGGATTATCGGGCGCTGAACAAGATTACTATAAAAAATCATTATCCACTTTCACAGATTGACGAGCTTTTAGATGAGTTGCAGAAGGCTCAGTTTTTCACCAAGCTGGATCTTAAGTTGGGTTACCATCAAGTTAGAATCCATGAAGAAGATACTTGGAAGACAGCGTTAAAGACCAAACAAGGACTTTTTGAGTGGTTGGTTATGCCTTTTGGGCTATGCAATGCTCCAATGACATTTATGTGGTTAATGAATGAGGTACTTCGTACTTTTATTGATAATTTCGTGATTGTGTATTTGAATGACATCTTAATACATAGTCAAATATGGGAGGAACATCTTGTGCATTTACGCAAAGTGTTGGACATTTTACGATCACAATAACTTTTTCTAAATGGGAAGAAGTGCGAGTTTAGGAAGGAGTTAGTATACTTGGGGTTTATTATTGGTGGCGGGGAGCTTAAGGTCTCGGTCATTACTAATTGGCCTAGACCCCGTATAGTGATGGAAGTGAAGATTTTTATGGGTTCTTGTCAGTATTTACGAAAGTTTATTTGGCATTTTTTACAAATAGTCGTACCGTTACATTCTTTGACAAAGGCCAGGGTAAAGTTTTTGTGGGAAGATCACCTAGGGGGAACTGTCACTTGTAGAAGGGCTTTCCAAATTCTCAACTTCTTAAGGTGTCACTATTAGGATTACGGCTCAAAATAAGGGAAAGTTGTTCAAACGAGTGGGGAAGTCGTTCGAACGAATTGAGCTCTTAGGCCAAAATTCTAGAGGATTGTCAAATGGTCGTTCGAACGACCTAATGACTCGTTTGAATGAAAATGGCTCTGTTTGTTTGTTTCTAAGTTCATTTCAAAGGGGATTTAATCCAAAGCGATGGATTTTCTCATGATGCGTACTTCGGAGATGACCTGATGGAAAGCTTATAAAAATTAAGTGTATGTTAAAGGCCTATGTATTATAAGAAAGAGTTAGAGAGAAAAAAAGGAGAAATCTAGGGTTTTGCTCTGGAGAGATTTCTTGGGTTTTCTTTATGGGGTTTCTTACTGGGGATTATCTGTAAGGGTAAAGGTGAGGTTTGAGTGATCTCTGGAACTTCTTGTAACCCTAGTATGATAATATATTTGTCGTGCTTGTCGGGGATGGTTTTGATTCTTTAAAGGGTTTCTACCTAAATTAAACCTTGTGTATGTGATTATTGTCTTTGTTTGAATTTTCTGTTGTTAGAGTTGGTTATTCAAGTTCTTACTAAATCGTATTGTACTTCTGCGTTGCGATTTGCCTCCTCGGTTTCCTAATAATTAATGTCAGAGCGAGGTTTGGGGCAAGTAGAGTAGCAAGATGGGAAGATCTAACTATTCTAAGGTGATCAAGTTTAATGTAGAGAAGTTCGATGGGAAGATCAATTTTGGATTATGGTAAATACAAGTCCAAGATATCTTGACTCAAGGCGGGTTACGCAAGGCACTGAATGGGAAGCCTATACCTAAAACTCTGGTTGAAGGTATAGCGGCCCAGAAAGTGGGCGACGATGAAGAAGAGGACTGGGAAGATCTAGATTCAAGGGCTGCGAGCGGGATACGCCTTTATCTCGCTAAGAACATTTTGGCAAATGTGGCTGGAGAGAAGACTGCAAAGGGTCTTTGAGAAAAGCTTGAAAGTTTGTACCAAACGAAGAGTCTTTCGAATCGCTTATACCTTAAGGAGTGGCTTCATACGCTTAGGATGGATAAGGGTACGAGCATTGGTGATCACCTAGGTTTTTTAAACGAGATCGTTTAGGAATTAGAATTGATCAGAGTTAAAGTTGCAGATGAAGATATGGTGCTTTAACTCATATGGTCTCTTCCATTTTCCTTTAAGCATCTTCAACCTACGTTAATGTATGGGAAGGAAACCTTGAGTTTTGAGGAAGTTACAAGTATGCTTCTTTTTGAGGAGAGAAGGCTTAAAGGTAGTGAATCCTTAGGGAAAAACTCTGCAATGCTGGTTAATAAGAAGAGAAGCTTTAATAGGTTTAGAAAAGGAACTTGTTGGAGCTGTGGTTAATCGGGTAATTATAGATCGGATTGTAAAGCTGGGAAAGGTAATGGAGCAAGTTCAACAAGAGGCTCTGAAAATGACACTAACAAACTGGCAACAGTTACTAATAATGATGGTAACGAGGCTCTCCACGTGGTGGCTGTTAATGATTCTCACCATGATAGAGGATGGGTGTTTAATAGTGGGGCTACAATGCATGTATGCGCACACAAGGCATGGTTCGGTAAATATGTAAGGTGTAAGGGCAACAAGTTTGTGTTGACGAGCGATGGCTCTCGAAAACCAATTTTGAGAGTTGGTGATATTCGCGTGAGGATGTTCGATGGACGCATCGTAGTTCTTCAAGATGTTCAACATGTGTCGTGTATGACTCATAATCTAATTTCACTTTTAAAGTTAGATAATGAGGGTTACAATTACTCTGGGCGAGGAAGAGTAATAAAAGTTTATCAAAAATCTTATTTGATCATGAAGGGAGTTCTATGCGGGAACTTATATGCATTGGTTGGTAAATCAGTGGGTGGAGATGTGAAGGTTGCGTGTACCAAGGGAGCTATGGAGATTTCTCGAAAGGGGAATTAAGTTTAAGGTGGAACAATGGCACGGTCAATAAAGATAATCAGAAAGTGGGTTCCGATTGGTGGGTCAAGGAAAAACCTAGACTCGGGTAATTCTCTTAATTAAGAAACGGCAAGGATACACGATGAATGCAGTAGAAGAAATGGTTTTATCACCAAGGTAGAGATTGTTAGGATTACGGCTAAAAATAGGGGAAAGTCATTTGAACAAGTGGGGAAGTCGTTCGAATAAATTGAGCTCTTGGGCTAAAATTTTAGAGGATTGTCAAATGGTCGTTCGAACGACCTAATGACTCGTTCGAACGAAAATGGCTATGTTTGCTTATTTCTAAGTTCGTTTCAAATGGGATTTAATCCAAAGCGATGGATTATCTCATGATGCGTACTTCGAAGATGACCTAATGGAAAACCTATAAATATTGAGTGTATGTTAAAGGCCTCTGTATTGTAAGGAGTTAAAGAGAGAAAATGGAGAAATATAGGGTTTTACTCTGGAGAGATTTCTTAGGTTTTCTTTCTAGGGTTTCTTACTGGGGATAATCTGTAAGGGTAGAGGTGAGGTTTGAGTGATCTCGGGAACTTCTTGTAACCCTAGTGTGATAATATATTCGTCGTGCTTTTCGGGGGTGGTTTTGATCCTTTAAAAGGTTTCTACCTAAATTAAACCTTGTGTATGTGATTATTGCCTTTGTTTGAATTCTCCGTGGTTAGAGTTGGTTCTTCAAATTCTTGCTAAATCGTATTGTGCTTCCGCATTGCGATTTGCCCCCTCGGTTTCCCAACAGTCACTGCCACCTGGGGGACACTGCCACTTGCAGAGTCTTCCCTTACTTGTTATGTCCTACTTGAATTTGTTTTACTTCTTTTGGCAGGCACACGAGGATGTTATTATAATTTGGATGTGAGGGATTTTCTCGTTCTGAATTTAGCCTTTTTTAACTTTGGTGTCATTCTGTTTAACAAACTCCCACCAAATATTACCACATTGCAGAATAGGCATTGAATTAAGCACTAAAAATTTATCGTTTAAAAAAACATCGGCAATTAAGCACTTAAAATTTGTCGAGGTGAGAGAACTTTGAAAAATAATTTGTCGATCGCCAAAACATCGACAAATAATTACTAGCAATTGTCAAGTCTATAAAACTTTGACAAATATTTTGTCGATTACAAAAACTTCGACAATTTGACCACATAACAACGTAGTTTAATTGTCGACACATCATAACTCGACAAATAACTTGTTTGAAAATTATCGAAAAACAAATATATCGATAATATATTTGTTGAGTACAACAGAAATGACAATTTCTCAGGCAAAAACATAGAAAACCATGTCGATGCATCACACATCGACAATTATGCAAATGAATATCCCACATTATGTGGTATATTTTTCGATGTTGTGCTTAAATCTTACATTTAGGGGGAATTCCTCTAAAATTTGTTAAAGAAACAAAAAAAAAATGACGTAACGGCATTGCGCGGAAAAATTTAAAAAAAAAACAAGAGAAGATGATAGAACCCAAATGGGGAGACTTTGAAATGTATTCGATTACCTGGTGTATGATAGTTCTTAGACCGGTTTACAGCTCCACAATATGCAAGAACAATTGACCATCGGGGAGAGAGAGGAGAGAGAGTGAGAGAGAGAGTGGGGGGGAGTAGGAGTGAGAGAGAGAGTGGGGGGGGAGCTAGTGAGTGAGTTGGAGATGATCGTCGGAGGCAATCGTAGAGGGAGATTGGTAGAGAGAGTGAATGAGAGAGTTAGTTACCATATATGCAGTCCATGGTGATAAGCTGTGTGGTATGGGGAGAGTGTAGGGGAATCCTCTCCCATTGCTAATGCCCAATAATCTATAAAAATCAAAATCAAAAAACACATACAAAATAAGGGTTTCTTACCTTTCTCTGGTGAGAACCAGAGGGGATATCTTTAACGTCTCACAAAGGTCCAAGACACAAACCCTGTAATAACATAAAACCCTATAAAATTTCAATATCAATCATTCTAAAAACACATAGTTGATCATCTGTAGGGATGTTTTTGTTAATAAAATCAGATTGTGCACTCTTTTGTGCTTGTGTTTGCAGAGAAAGAAAATAAGATTGAATCTTTTACCTCTGTCAACGATTCTGAAGGAAATATGAGTAAATTCATCAAAAGTTCAACAAAGATTAGCAAATGTGCTTCTTTAGACCTAGGGTTTAAGAGAGCTTGAGAGAGAGAGAGAAGGAATCTAAAAATACGAGTGTGTGTGTGTGTGTGTGTGTGTGTGTGTGTGTGAGAGAGAGAGAGAGAGAGAGAGAGAGAGTTAGATATGAGCTGGGACCAAGCAAATTAGAAGAGTTAGATGTGAGCCTGCAACTTGCAGCCAAAAAGATCGAAGATATATACTTTCGGGCTCATAAGTTAGTTTCAGCCATCAAGTGAAATATGCATGAAGGAGGCATTACACCAGTTTCTGACACATCCCAATCTTAATGGCAGCATTTAGACCTAGAGTGATTGAAAAAAGCGCCAAAGATCGACAAAGTGCCAATAAAGAAAAAGTCAACCTAGGATCCTTGGCCAAAACCCACTCGCCTAAGGTTTTATGCCTAGAACACACTTGAAGCCGAAAAAAAAAATAAAGTCTGCAAACAGGGGATGACCCGCCACAACTCCTCCCCCAAACAACAAAGTTTATGTAGTATACTAGAGTTTTTTTATACTTAGAGATCCCTGGTAAGTAGGTGCAAAAGCATTAAATTTTTCTCTACATATTTTTTTGGAGTAGAGTATATTCCTTTTGGAGTTTGTTGATATAAGGTACGTAGGCCATAGGGATTGTTCATGACAAATTGTTATACGGTTGAGAACACACAAACAAATATTCAGTCTTATCCTGAATCTTCATATTGAAGAAGTTTATAAAAATATTGTATGTTGCTGTAATTTGTGTGATTGTTATTATCTGCATTTCTTGTTGCAACTTTGAACTAGGGTTCTATCATCTTCTTCAATGCCTACCACATTGCAGACATAGGGTTCTATCATTTTCTTTTCTTGTTTTTTTTTTTTTTTAAATTTTCCCGCGCAATGCCATTACGTTTTCTTTTTCTTTTTTTTTGACAAAATTTTAGAGAAATTTTCCCAAAATGTAAGATTTAAGCACAACATCGACAAATATACCACGAAATGTGGGATAAACATTTTCATAATTGTCGATGTGTGATGTATTGACATTGTTTTCTATGCTTTTGCCTGGAAAAATTGTCGTTTCTATTGCACTCGACAAATATATTGTCGATATATTTGTTTTTTGAAACTTTTCTAGTAAGTTATTTGTCGAGTTATGATGTGTCGACAATTAAACTACGTTGTTATGTGGTCAATTTTTCAAAATTTTGTAATCGACAAAATATTTGTCAAAGTTTTATAGACTTGACAATTTCTAGTAATTATTTGTCGATGTTTTGGTGATCAACAAATTATTTTTCGAAGTTCTCTCTCCTCAACATATTTTTAGTGCTTAATTGCCGATGTTTTTTTAATCGACAAATTTTTAATGCTTAATTCAATGCCTATTTTGCAATGTGGTAATATTTGTTGGGAGTTTGTTAAGCAGGATGGCACCAAAGCTAAAAGAGAAGATACCCCCAACAACCTCACTAAGAAAAATGCTAAATTCAGAGTGAGAAGATCCCTCACATCCAAATTATAACAAACCTCCTCGTGTGCATGCCAAAAGAAGCAAAACAAATTCAAGTAGGGTAGAACAAGTAAGGGAAGACTCTGCAAGTGGCAGTGTCCCCCAAGTGGCAGTGACACCTTAAGAAGTTGAGGATTTGAAAAACCCTTCTACAAGTGGCAGTCCCCCTTATGGAAGTATAAAAGCTTCAATTGATTCCCAAGGAGAGTCTGTAGAAGCCTCTAGTATAAAAGACTCTAGTACTGCTGATTCCCAAGCTTATGTTTCTAGTACAAATTATTTCGATTATAATGAAGCTCATGTGATCGATAATACACAATTTGAAGCTTTTTTAAACCCTACAGTTGAAGAACAAGGTACTAGAACCACAGACGAAGAAGGTTTCCGTGAGGACAACAACAATGAATTAAATGATTTAGAAGCTAACGAATATGGCCCCAGGGATACCTCTTTGTTGACGAGCTTCGTGACACACAAAGCGAAAGTTGTAATTCTTGGACAGGTACTGAAAACAACCAATTATTTTAGTTATAGTCCCAATTTTAACAAGTTTTTCTTTTATTTAGATAATGACAAATGTGATTATATTGTATTTACAGGACCCCGGTTGTCTACGAGTGTTTTACCATAGTCCTACTTGGGACATTGGTAGGGAGATTGAGAAGGTTCAAAGTCTAGTGAATCTGCAAGGACTTGGCAGAATTGGAGCCATTTCATACAAATACTACAATGTAGCATTGATTACAACTTTTTCTTAGCATTGGCATCCAGAGACAAATATTTTCATTTCAAATGGGGCGAGATTACTATAACCTTGGAGGATGTTTGGAGATTGGTTGGTTTGAGAGTTGGTGGTGATTTAACAGTTGTTCAAGGAAAATAGGGAGCAGTGCATGCCAAGTAAGTGTTTAGAAATTATTTGTTCCAAAGTGATCAAGTTTACATTGATCTGAAGGCTGGAGGGCATGGGATATATCTTTCACTAGTGAAGATGGTAGATTTTTTTGCCTTGTCATTGAAGGTTTTTTTATTTTGACATTCATGGATATTCAAGCACTTCCTGAAGCTACCTGGAATTCCAAAACCCAATCATTCCCGTGCTCCTGAGTATTGTATGAGGTGGTCTTGGACTAGGACAACAACCGAAAGAAGTGGTGAAGCAGCTTTAAAGATATTTAGAGAAGCTCTTGACAATTATAAGCTTGAGGATGTAAGTTCCCTTCAACTTTTATTTACTCAATATGTTACTTTTATAGTATTAATTTCCTGGATTTAAAGATGGGAAATTATTGGATTTTTGTTACATGAATTCGCCTGGATAAGTGTCGATTTATATATATTCGACAATTTAGAGATCAAAATTGTCGAATGTGTGAAGTATCGACAACTTATTTGTCGATTATATAGAGTATCGACAATTTAATAGTTATTTAATGTCGATTACAAACGTAATCGACAATTAACATGTGAACTAATCGTCGGTAGGACATGCCTCGACAAATTGTAATATCTTATTGTCACTCCTGAATACATCGACAATATTTTTTGCTTACATAGTGAAAATCTGTTTGAATTTATTTGCCTTTCTAATATATGTCATTCGTGTTCTAGATCGTCTGGGACCGTACTTGGAGAAGAGGGAAGGCAGAGATATAGTCAAAAAAATTCGCTAGTTTCTTAGGTTCCTTTGTAGTCCTGAACACATAGAGTCGTACTATCCTGACAGAGTACATCGACAGTTCAACAAAATACAACCTGTGCCTTGGGCTCCCATTTATCTTGGAAGAATGATTTACGTTTGCTGTTGAACCATGCGCATACAAGCCAAAATATGATTGGGAAGATCTATTCTCTTAAGAGAAATTGAGGAACTCTTTAATTTTGATGAGGGGGACAGAAAATACACAATAGAATTCTTGTCTGTAGTGAAGGATACTTTGAATAGTTCAATTCAGTTTCATTCACCAAGCTTTGCCTAGATGTTGTTGATCTTGATGAAAACGATGATAGGAGGATTTTGGGGAATGGGGTGGTGTTTCGCATAGTAAAATGTGAGTATCTGATTGTTGTTATAGTATTTGGGGTATTACATTTCTTCCTTCTTCTAATATTAGCTTTTACTCTTTTATAGGTTGAGGGGTAAAATGAAGATCTCCGTCGTTTGGAAGAGGAGATCTCCAACTTGAAGTCTTAAGTCAATTCGTTAAAGTCAGCGAAGGAGCTGGAAGATCGGGCATCAAAATTGCTTGAGGCTATGGAGTTGAAGGTGTGCACATACTCTCCTCACCTTTTAAGTAATATTTGACTAGTAATACATGTTGTCAATTATCCATCTCATCGACAATTACTTGTCATTGGAAATTGTCGCATGGGTTGTGATCGACAATTATCACATACCTTTTTGTCGACTTTTGCATACTCGACATTTGTATTTAGCAGACAATATGAATTGTCAAATCTGAAGTTCAGTCGACATTTTAGTGACTTCAATTAATTACTTTGCTACTATTACAGATAGTTGAATGTGATAGTTTGAAAGAGGAAAATAATTGATTGCAAGCAGACATTCAAACGAAGCAAGTGGTCGACTCGATCTGCGAGAAAAACTATAGCTAGTGAAACAATAAAGAAGTTAAATGACAAGGTATCCGTAGTTTTGTTTTCCCTACTTTAGTTCACTATGTTTTAGTATTATCTTTCTTCTGTGTTGTTCATAGATGTCATAGATATTCGTAGTCACCTCAACCATACATGTTTGTTATCAGACATTGGAGTATAATTCACTGAGGGAATTAAATAAAAAGTTATCAGAAGATGTATTGGAAAATGTTGAATTGAAAAGGTCACTTGCAAATTTGCATATACAATTCCAAAATAAACTAAGTACTATGAATGCCAAGAGGAAACAAGTTCATTGACAGTTATTCATTTTTTGGGAAGTACTCATTTATGATTGGTAGCAGGTGCTGGAGTGTGAGACCTTGGCTAGTATTAATGAGAAGTTGATGGAATAAGTTGTAAATCAGAAACCACAGCCCTTAGCTATAAGTATAAAATCTTATATAAAGGAATATAGTACATCTAAACCTATACGCCATTTATTAGTTGTTTCATGATTATCTTTCTTTTATGTGTAGCTAAACTTGGTTGCACACTCAAAGGGAAATATCGTAGGAGTCGAAGACTGGAAGCAAAAGTACGACGAGTTAAATGCAAAATATGAAGAAGCTCAAAGGAAATTAAGTGAGAATGATATGAATGCAAGTTAATTTAGACATAGGTCATTGGACGAGACCTTTTGTAGTAATGTACATTGATGCAACAATTTTATTTTTTTAGAAGAGACTTTCTATGTACTCAATTGTTTTATGCTATATATACACCCTTTTGTCTATTAAATATTGTTTATTAAATATTACACAATAAAATATTGTCGTAGTTAACACCAAGTCGACAATACCTATTGCCAATATTGTCTATCATGTCTTTTAAATATTGTCGAATGTTTTGATTTCGACATTTTATTGTCGATAATTGTGGTAATCGACAATATTGTGTCGATTTCTGTATACTCGACAATGACCATATTATAAAATTATTGAAACATACGAATGCAGACAATTTTATTGTCACATCAGATGGTCGTCGACAATTTTATGGTTGACTTATATTGTACTCTACAGTTTATTCCTCAGTCTACGAGTAGGTCATGTGTGCACTGATTTTGTCTGTTTTTATGTATAAAGCCACGATTGATAGGTAAAGACTGCTCATGACGTGTGGTACACCCAATATTAATGATGTATCCAAGGGTGAAGCTAGGACTTGAGTCCACTGGGGGCTAAAAACAAAAATGAGGGGGTTCGGGGGCATCGCCCCCGAAAAAAAAATTATGATGCATATTAGGGTATTTTAGTATCGCTTATATTAGAACTTATGCTAAGTTAAAAAAAAAAAATCTCAGAAGAGAGTCCCTAATCTTTAAAAGTTAATTTTAAATCAAATATAATGTTCAATGATGAAGTAGGACTTGATAATCAATAAATGTAAAAATGAGGTTGTGGGGACTTGAACCCTTGTTTAGGTAGTCAAAACAAACATTCTTGTCCACTGGACCAATAACAATTATATGATCAGAATTGAGTGGGGTAAAATATATACAAATTATACATATATGTATCATTTTTAGCTATTTGGTAAGTGATTTCTGGTAAATCCAGTGGGGGTCATTGGTCCCCCTAGCTTCGCCCCTAGATGTCTCTCAAAATGGGACCTATACTAAACAAAAACCAAACTGACGATATCTAAAGATATGAGATTCAACCTTCAAAATGACAATGATGAATGGTTGTATGCACTTTTGTCAACCTACGCTTGTAGTTTGATTTTAAATTACTTTATTTTAATTTTTAACTACGCTATCGTGGTTATGTTTGCGTTATAGGAAATATGGTGCCTAGCACTGAAAATTGCCATTGAAGGAGGGAATTTTGAAGATACTGAAGACCCGACATGGGAGGAACTAAGTCTCCAGTTCACTAAACTTTTAACTATTACTCAAGAGGGTCCAATAGGGGAATATCAAGATGACTTGATCTTACCAGGAGGGGGGGAGTATAACGAAATGATCGATTTGAGGTTGAAGAAAATTGATCATAAAACTAAGCTAAAGCAGACTTTGTTTCAACCATTTAATTGGTTCCAACTTGATATACGTGATGCTGAAAGGGATGGGAACACAATGTTTAGGGTTGTTGTGTCATATGCAAATTAGAGCCAATTGAAGTTCTTAATTGTGAAGCAGTCCTTGTGTACCTTGATGACCAAGAAACCCTCTTATTGGAAGAGTGTATTCAGTTAGACATTGGATGTAGCTTACAATGATTTGGGAGAGAGAACGTATGATACTTTACTACGAGCCTTTAACTTTAATGGTATGTTCATGGAATATTTACATATGGGCCATTTGTTGGCAACATATTACGAGAAGGTTGTCATCTTCATCAGCAACAAGGAGGCCTTAACGTTCTTACCTATGTTATGGCCAAAAGCAAACAACAAGATTACCAAATTGAAGAGGTTTGAAAACATTCTTGCTGATAGTATGAAATATTGATGGGTTAGGATGACATATGATGAATACTTTATGAAATTAAAGACCAAGTACATATCACCTATTCCTCCAGCTTCTACACTATGGTGGGCGCATGTGCAATTGGAGATTCCATATGATTTTATGAAGGCAAGAGCTATTTCCATGCGCCAAACCAAGCTTGGATGAAGTTGATGAAAGAAAACAACGTTAACCCACGGGATTACAACATAAACGATTTGTTTTCTTGAATGTTGTACATATTTGTATATTTTTTAAAGATATACAGTTGTCGTATAAATCTATGTATTTGTAGCTTGGGGATAGAAGTAGTTGTTATATTGACAAAACATTTGCAATTGTCGAGTTCAAGGTACAGTCGATAGTTTTAATTGTCGAATACAAGGTACAGTCAACAGTTTTAATTGCCGAACACACGAAACAATCGACATTAATAATTGCCAATGATTACATCATCGACAAAAGTTTGCATATTTATTCTCAATGCAAGTGTCAAGCGACAACAAATTATTGCTATAGTCGACACTATATGTAGCACACCAATAAAATACTTTGTCAGCACATAAGGATCCACAACACATATAATCAACATTATAGAGTAATAATCCAGTAGGAACAATAACATTGTATCAATATCAGTTTTCAACTCACGCTCTCTCCTTCATACCGAAGTTATAATATACTTAATGTCGCTAAAAATAAAATCTTAAGTACAACAATAAAGTCCCAATGATGTCAACTATTCTACAATTATATGAAGCTGTTTAGCAACTCCCTACACCATGGTCATCTGACTGTGCCTCTCTTCCATCATTTGTAGCAGCCTCTACGTATGTACCGAGGTAAATAAATTAGTAATATTCAGCATCGTAGAAGGTGTTGTGAAGCATTTATTTATCGTTTTAGGGTACTCATCAGCTTCTGCTTTTTGAAACAATAATTTAAATTGTGGGCAAGTGCGTTTGTCGTGGCTGCCAAAGACTTTACACCATTTGCATGTCATCTTCCTCTTTTCTACAGTTATCTCCATTCCGCCCTTTCATCTGCCACCTTTCTTGTGATCATCTTTTGCACGGCCTTTTGTTTGTGCCATAAGAGGATCCAAAATAGGAGTTGAAGACATTACTGTCTCAGTTAATGAAGTTGAGATTGAAGGATCCGACCCTGAAAGTTGAGTTACAGATGCACCGTACACATCTAGATGTAACTCAAGCTCGTCTAGCCTTGAAATTGCATATTTGAAGTTTGTTTTATTCTTTGATGCCCTCTCAAATAGGTTTGCTGGCAAAGTAAAAGGTGACTATGGCGTAAAGGTTTTTTCAAGTTCTCTCCATCTAAGAAACTCTCGTCGTACGATCAAGAATATTTGTTTGCGCCAATCTTCCACCTTGGTAGAATGAATGCATCTAGAATTTGGAGAACATCTTATTTGGAGAAAACCTTGAAGAGATGATGACATGGCAGACCTACATACTCGAATAACTTTTATTTACAATGGCCTGTCAGGCTGGCCAAGTCTATCTATAGCTCAAAACTTTCAGGCGGTCCACTATGTAACTTTACAAGTATTTCTCGAACATTGCCAGTCTACGCTTTTTTCTATTGCTACAAAACGGACAATTTGATTGAATTGGTCTTCAACTTTATGGAAAATCTACCTTGTATAAGTCTTTGCTACATATTTTAGTAGAGCTTGATGAGGTCCGACTTGCCGATATCTATGTTGGGATTGGAATTCCTCTCCATTCTCTCTTTTAAATGTCTCTAATAAAGTTGTTACATATTTTGTCACGAAACTGTACATACTAGTTGAAGGAAGCAGCCAACCATTGAAGAAATTGTTTGTTGACTCACTTTAACTAGTAGTACTCATGTGCCAGTATAGAAAGTACCTCTATTCCACAAAGGTATTCATCTTTCTATTATATTAAATATCCTGTGTATCCAATTGTTGTCATCAAGATTATGTTTCTTCATAAGCTCATTCCACCTTTTATCGAACTCTACATGATCATATGTGTTGTGGATAATTAAATCTATATCAGTTTTGAATGTAGATGGATCTCGATAAACATGACCAATTTTTTTAGGGAACTTGTGTGTGATGTGCCATAGGCAGAGCCAATGTTTGGTGTTTGGGAAGGCCTGAGAGACAATATAAATATTAGAGAACACAGATTGTCGAGTACACAATCAGTATACAATATATACTCTTAACTCATTATATTGTCGATTCCACAATTCTTCAACATTATGTACTTATATATTTTGTCGATGCCTTTGGCCATCAACAACATAAATTGTCGACTTCATGGCCTTTGACAATTTGTCACTTATAATTGTCAACTTAGTGACTTCTCGACATTTATAACAATAAATTATCTGCAAACCACATTTACCCGACAATTCCTGTAATTATAACACTGAGACCAACCTTGGGGATGGCGGTACCCATTACAGCATCTTGGTAAGTGATAATAGTCATCGGGTGTTTATTGCTCGTCGTCTTTAGCAATGTACAGAATAACCAAGTGAAGGTGGTTTCTTGCTCATTCTTCAACAAAGCACATCCGAGGTGGATTGCTTGGTAGTGGTTGTGTATTCCCGCGAATGGAGCAAATAGCATCTAATAAACGTTTGTCCTATACGTGGTGTCAAAAGTCACCACATCCCCAAAAGCCTGATATGCCATTCGTGATCGCCCATCTATCCAAAAAAACTAACTGCTCTGTCGTCATCATCGAGCTGAATGCCAAAGTAGAACATATGACCTTTGAGTTGCTTTTTCTTGAACCAATCCAATGTAGCCTAAACATCACTATTCGATAGACGCTCATTGTTAACTTTGGCTTTGTGGTTGTAACAATCACATTTTTGAAGGTCTTGTCTGAGAATAGAGCAGGCACCTTGCTTACTGAGATGTTGTGAAGCTCAAAAGTTTTTACTAGGTTTTTTACATCTTTAGGGAAGAAATGATTAATCTTCATACGATGGTGGTTTCAAGGTGTGACAAGGTTGTGGTTATGCACATCTGAGAAACTGGTAACAACAATTTACCAAGTTTTTTCTCTCCAATTAATGTTCAAAGTAACTTTGCACCCACATTGATAAGAAGAACGCTTCTTCCCATCTTGTTCACTTGTATCAGAAGTTTGTTTTTCTTTGACAAACCGTTGCTCAAACAAGAAAATGTTACTCGTTCTATCTCCTCAGATCTTTGTCATTTTTTAGAGTTACGCTTCTTTGTGGAAAACCCTTGCTTTCTTCCATATTGTTCATAAAAAGAACTTGAATCATCCACTGTATCAAAATTTTACCCTTCATATGGCATCTCCACAAATAAATAATCAATGGTACAATCAGGTGTTCCAGAACACTCACCCAACGTACGTTTGTTGGCACCCTTGGTGGTGATTCATCTCCGATTACCTTTGACTACTCTGGTTCAACTAAATCTTCCATCTTATTATCCTGTCATATAGGAAGAATTATTGGATACAATTAATCAAAGACATCCATACAGTCAAATGAACATATGGAATAAAAACTGACAAACAAGCAACCACAAATGCAAAAGGAAAAAACACCGTTTTTCATAACAAAAACTTTGATTATATAGGAATTACTGGGTCATAATTATACATTATGTATGTCATTAGATGGTAAAAATAGACACTACACTAACATGTATACCCCAAAATTACTAAGTACAGTCTACAGGTCCTCAATCCCAATTATATTCCCTTCAATCAGATTTTTCAGAAGATGACTCCTAGCTTTCTTCCAACTCCTCTAAAATCTGTATGCCAATATTCACTTTCTAAATACTTGTATTACAATTCAAAGTCTATGTGTGCTTGCCTTTCTCATCCTAGCTTTTTTCCAACTCCTCTAAAAACCTGTTATGCAATATTCACTTTCTAAATACCTGTATTACAATTTGAAGTCTATGTGCACTTGCCTTTCTCGTTTTGCAGCTTCCAATGCTCCATACGTAATACTACTTCACCAACCTCTTCATTAGAGGGGGGAGACTAAGAGAATTATTTCATTATCATAGCCATCATATTCCACGCCAAAACACCCATGGAATAAATTATACACCCTATATATCTGTAACATAAACAGGTTTCACTGAGTTATATTGTCGACAACCCCATAGATCGACAATCATATTATTATCGTACAGAGACCGGTCGACAATATATTGTCGATTTCTGACGTATTAGTTTTTTTTTTATATTTTTGCCTGAGATATTGTCGACTTCGGTGTACTCGACAAATATTTTATCGATGCATCAGTTTTTCGACAATTTATTGTTATATTATTGTCAACTTCTGAAATGTCGACAATTAAACTATGTTATTGTCTAGTTAATTTGTAGACTGTCGTAGTGTACGACGCTCCGAAATTGTCGCATAGCCAATGTTTGACAATAACATGTCGACTGACGTAGTGTATGATAATTACATGTAACCCCTAACCTGTTAAATCTACATATAATAATATGTGCACCCCACTAACCTGTTCGCTGTAGGTTTTGGGAGTAGATGTTGGTAGATGATGGGATACCATTCACTAACCTGTTAAATCAAGCAAAATCAATACCGAAATTACCTCTGTAGCACAATTATTCCAAAATCACGTTCCCAAATATAGTTTCCACAATGGTAATGAAAAGAAAGAGAGAGACTGAGAAAGATTCGTACCTTAATCGGAGGGAGATAGTTGTTTTTGAATTTTCAATTCTGGAAGGAGACCGGCAGAAAGAGAAAGATTTTTTTTTGAATTTGGGTTATGAGTTGTTGGGTTGTCCACGTAGGCAGTCAAGCTGTGTGGTGTGGGGAAAGTGTAGCGTGGGTGTAGCACAAAAGGGAGTGTAGGGGAATCCTCCCCCTTAAATAATGTAGTTAATTTGCCAGCACGATGTAAATCTCGATAAAATTGAACGTTTAGATGGAGTGAAAAATTAAAATGATGGGGCGGTTCACGTCTAAGTTGAATCCTCACAAAAAGGTGAGACCCACTATTATTGAGGAAAGTTAACTTTATTTCCAAAGTAGTAGTGATGTGGCTCCATAGCGAACACGGCGATCAACTCGGTGTGATTACATAGTTTACCGTATTTATTATGGACTTCAAACGTTTTTAGACATTTGTTCATGTAATAATTCTAATTCGCCCTTAATTTCATTATGGTGCTTAATATGTTGTTGGTGCTTGAATGCTGAATATGGTGTTTTGGACCTCATCTATAGTTTTGAATATTGCAGGTTTTGTTGTTTGGTTTTGATGGAGAAATGTGTTTTGGGAAGGAATGAGAAGAGAATTGATTTAAATGCTTATGGTTCGACTCAATCCATTATGTATCTGCAAAGTTGCTTAAATCATCACTCGCATAATGTTTAGACACCTATTTCAGATACATAAATAGCCTGACTCCAACCTCAAAACTTAAGCAAGAGGCTTGAAATTCAAGTATGATATTCAGCATTGTGGCAACTGCCCGGGACTCTAAACTCGAATAACTACTATAAGGGGCAAGTATTTTTCCGAGCATTGAGGCAACTATTGAAATGCTCTAACTCGAATAACCACTTGTCGTTCTACAAGTGGACTTCTAGAGAGAGAGAGTCTGGGTGCAGTCCTAGAAAGAGAGAGAAGTAGATCTGATCGACCTTTCCTTACGCCAGTGGTTGTGAGCACTTCCCTAGAGTGCTTAGGGTACCCAAGTCCTCCTTCTACCTCCCTCTTTCTTCCCTCTCCATCTCCTTGTCTCTTTTTTTTGTTTTTGGACTTGGTGTGTGATGATTGTTTTGAGTGGTGTGTACAGGTGATTGGAGTTGTTT